>VSTD030000005.1:0-27201 GCA_008808055.3 Sporobolus alterniflorus | reverse complement strand
TGTGATTCTCACCGTAACCTTCAAACTTACCATTTCCTGACTCCTTAAGATCATCAAGCATTTGTGTGATATCTGCTTCAAGCTTTTCTAACTATCTTGTCTTTCGTAAACGACTTTCTATCACCCCTGAAAGGGTGACTCAAGGGAAGAAATCTTCGATGACAATCAAAGAAAGTGACATTCTTACCGTGCTCCAACCTGTAGGCATCAGAGTCATCCATACATATAGGACAATTCAGCCGACCGTGGACACACCAGCCGATAAATTTGCATTATACCAAATAATCATGGATTGACCATAGATAGGCAACACATAAGTTGAATCGGCATTTCAGATGACTGTCATATGCATCTACCCCTGACCACAAATGTTTTAACTCTTCGAACAATAGTTGCAAAAATATATTCATTTACTTCTTCGGTTCCTTAGGACCGAGAATGACAAGGGCAAGGAATATAAACCCTTCTTTGAGACATTTGTCAGGAGAAAGATTGTAGGGCATCACGACGACTGGCCAGCAAGAGTACGGATGACTATCGATGATGCGAGGTTGGAAACCATCTATCAACAAACCAAGACGAACACTCCTTGGGTCCCTTACAAATTCAGGATCAAAACAATCAAGAGTCTACCAAGCCTCGTTATCCGCAGGATGAGACATAATATCGGGGTCTTCACTTTCACGTTTCCCATCATGATGCCACCCCAATTGCTTCGCTGTTTCTTTAGACAGGAACAACCGTTTTAGCCTTGGCATGATAGGTATCTAACGAAGTTGTTTGGTCACCACTTTAGTGGTAACAGAGACACCATCTTCATTTCTTACCTTCACGTATGTAGACCTACCGCAATGCATTCATTCAGTGTCATCCTTGTGCTCCTTCTAGAACAACATGCAATTCTTTTCGCACACATCAATCTTCTCAAAGTTCATACCGAGACCGGACACAATCTTTTTAGACTGGTACAAGTCTTTTGGCATGTTATGCTTCATCGGGATGAGATCAATAATCAGCTTGACGATATCGTTGTAGCACAAATTCGAGAAGTTGTACTTTGATTTCATCACCATGAGACATGTCACCGCCTGTAGTACAGTCACAACCGTGCCATCGTGGACTTTCTCATCTGCAACCGCAAGGAGCCTGTAGAAATTCTGCACCTCCGGCGGTTGTCCCTGCTCTCCAGATCCTACCTCGTCCTCCCTACCAATGTCACCTAACATCTCATCCATCTGGTCATCATCCTCATTTCTGTCTGACTCTGTGCCTATGACTGGCGGCTCCACCTCTCCGTGGTCACGCCACACCAGATAGTTTGGCATAAATCCTTCTTGACAAAGGTGGACCTGGACCTCATCCTGATTCAGAAACCTATAGTTCCAACAAATTGTGCAGGGGCACTTTGCAACACGACAACAACCAGCAAAAGCTTGGTTCAAGAATTCCTTAACAATTCGAGCCCATTTTGCCGACTGTCCTCTTTTCTTACTGAATCCATCGTACATCACCCTTCTGTCATCGGCCATTTTCAATACTAAACAAACAGATGCATATTGTCATGAATAATAGGACACAAAGGAAAACCATATTAGGATAGATAGGTCCTAAACCCACCCAAGAATGGCGGTCGTTGCGTGCTCTCTGGTTCTGGCTCATGTACCTTCTGTTCGTAATTTCGACAGCATAACCCTGCTGTTCTCCGATCACACACTTGATATTGGTGTGAAGGAGAACAACGGGGTTACGCTGTCGAAATCACGAACGGAAGGTACATGAGTCAGAAACCAGATATGCACTTAACGGCCGCCATTCTCAGGCTGTCCAAACGGGACAATTCGGAAACGATGCACCTCACAACTTAATGTGAGATCCATCATTCCCGAATGGGTGATGCATAAGTTTTCTAAGGTGACGTAAACCCTGTACAATTCTATGACATGATGTAAATGAAATGCAACATTTCATATTTAACTTTGGAACATGAGGGAGATATACCTTCCTCTCGACCTCTTATAAGATCCCGTTCATGAGTCCGAGAGCAGCTCGTCTCCTGCAACCACAACAAATATACAATTTCTAGTTTAAGTTCATCTTCAAGAATTCAAGATTAGTTCATCTTCATGAATCCACAAATAAATTTACTAACACCATTCATCATCAACAATCCACTAAATTCACCTTCAATTTTATCTTCAAGAAAACCCTAAATCAACTAAATTCATCCTTGAATTTAAGTTCATATTCAAAACCAAAATCCACTAAATTCCCTAAATACATCTACTTTCAAACTGTTTTTTTTTCAATAAATTCACTCATCTTTACTAAATGCCTCACTAAATTCATTCACCTATTTTTTCAAATCAAATTTACTATACCTGGGAGCACGACCGACCGGGGAAGCGCCGGCCGGGCCTGGGTGGGTCGGGCACGGCTGGGCAGGACCAGGGCGGCGCCGGTCGGGGTCGGGCGCGGCGGTTTGGGGTCGAGCGCGGCCGAGCAGGACCAGGTCCAGGGTCGAGCGGGGCCGAGCAAGACCGAGGCGGTGCCAACTAGGGCTGGGAGGGGCGGTCCAGGGCCGGGCATGGCCGGGGCGGCAGCACGAGGACTTGCAGCGGTAGCGGCGCGCGTGGAAGTGATGCGAGAGAGAGAAGCGGGAGAAAGAAAGGGCGGGCCCGGGTACTATACCCGCTTATGTTCATCGGGCTGACATATTAGCCGACGAACATAAGTGGGTTGGCCTACGTGGCGGCCGTGGCGCCTTATATTCGTCGGCCACCTGACGAACATAAGTTATATACATCGGTTTAAAAACCGATAAACATAATTTGAAATATGAATGTTGGTCCCAACGAATGAATAATTTTTATGTAGTGAACTACTGAACTGAGTGCAGAATGGTACTCCCTCATAAACATCAAACAAACACGAAGAGGGAGTACTAAATTATGGCCATAGTGCATGTTCAGTAGTCCCTCACGATCATATAACCGTGTATAAACTTTGCTTAATAATTCAGTTAGGAATAGAATAAACTGGTAGAACTAAGACATAGAATATCATCTGGACTTTATTAGGACATTTGTATGATGATACAGTCATAAGTTTGTAAAATAATCTGGGTCCCACGTGTCTCATGCATGCTGAAAATATTCAGGTCTGAGGATGCTGAGCTACGGTTTCCTGGACGTCGTCTTCAGCCCCTACAACGACAACTGGCGTGAGATGCGCAAGCTCTTCAACCTCGAGCTGCTCAGCATGCGGCGCGTCCAGTCCTTCTCCGACGCCAGGGCAACTGAGGTCGAGCGCCTCATCAAGTCCATCGAGATCTCTCCCCCGGTCACCCCCATCAACCTCAGCGAGAAGCTATACGCACTCAACGATGACATCATCGGCACAGTGGCGTTCGGGAAGATGTACGGGTCGGCGCAGTTCGAACGGAGCAGCTTCCATCTGTTAATGGAGGAGACAGCGCGTCTCCTGGGAAGCTTCACGTTCAAGGATTTCTTCCGGTCGCGCCTGCCACTACATGAAATCGATAGTTTTTCAGCGGCTAGTTATTTTCAGTGGTTTGGACAATAGCTGCTAAAAATGAAGCTATTTTACCCTATTTTTAGTGACCCATTTACCACCGCTGAAAATTTAAGGGGAAAACCAAATGGGCCAGGAAACACCCGTCGAAAGTAAATGGGTCGTCAAAAAATGAACTAATTTCGGTCGAAAGTAGTTGGGCCGCCGGAACTAGAAAATTTCCCTACTCCCGCCCGTCTGACCCACTCACACGTGCCCAAGTCATTCACGCACGTCCGAATCCTTCCCACCCAAGCCGCCGCCTGTGGCCGACTACCACCGCCGTCGCCCTCCCATCGGCCACACCACCATAGCGGTCTTGTCGCCCACGCCTAGCGGTACCGCATCCACCGGCCGATCACGCACCACCCCACCGACGGCTCCTCCGGCCAGCCACACCTCCTCCAATCACCACTGCCGCCCGGCCCGGCCTTCGACGCCCTGCTTAGCCACTCTTGGCTGCCGCCCTACTCCACCTCTGCCGACCCATGCCCAGCCGGCCCTGATGCCACCGGCTGCTGCCCGACTCGGCCTCGGACTCCCCCGGCCTGCCACGGTCGGTCGCTGCCCGACCCAGCCTCGGACACCCTTGGCCCATGCCCGGCCGACCTCGGACTCCCCCAACGTCGCCGGCCATCGCTTGGCCCGGCTCGACCTCCTCGACGCAGCCAGCCCCGGCTGCCTCAACGCTGCTGTCCTGGGCTAACGCCACCCTGACGCTGCTGCCCTGGCTGCCCTCCTCGACACCGCTGGCCCCGGCTGCCCTCCTCACCGCAGCCATCCACTGTTGTTGCTTCTGTGAGTATTCGTGATAATGGTGGCTGCACTATTGAGTATTCTGCTATTAGTTAGTTACTCGTGGCTGCAGTATTGAGTATTAGTGATAATGGTTGTCGTATCAAAGACAAGTATTGAGAACAGACCCTTGATATTAGTATTTTGTCGCCTATGTTGTCAACACCGGTAGTTGTGAAATTCTATATGAGAATGTCAGGAGTAGCATTAATATTTTGCATTTCAGAACTCATCACAATCTTAGCGCATTGGTATAATATATTAGTTTGTATTTTTGTGTTTCTGTGTATAATATATCACTCTATTGGATAGTTTGGAATGGTTGCATCATGGTCTTATAGGCAAAAAAATCTGAGATCAACTCAAAATGATTGAGTATCAGTTTTACATGATAGATTAAATGCAAGGAAGAATGCCTCAATTGATTGGTTAATTCCTATTTGTGTTATGTAGTTAACCTTAGACATTCACTTCTGGTCATTTTTGTTAATTGCAGACTTATTCTGATTTATTTCAACAATTGATAGTCAGAGGTATAGTGGGCCACTTCAGAGTATAAGGAGTGTCTCTTCGAGCTCCGCGTCCTACAGGTAATTATGCATGTGTCAAATTTGATGCATTATTCAAAAATTTGATGCAGGCCAAGAAACATGGAGTTTCGTTCAACTTTAATGCAGTGTCTACCATACTCCCTGTTGTGTGTCATCTCTGTTGCCGTCGACCACCGAGGTGTGTCCCCCTCTATCAAATCCTCATGTGTTACATACACCTTTAGAGTTACGTAACCTATGCGTCACCCATTTCGAATCGTCAGAGATCACATGCGCTATGCATGTGAGCCGTGTAGGTTCAGAATTATCCCATTTTTGAACATTCTTAGAGTGACCATCTGAGCATACTATTTATGATGAGACATGAGGTCTGAACGAAATTTCAGTAGCGTAAGCCTGATGTTCTCCGCTGCACCATTTTTGGGCATACAGTTGGAGAGTAGCAGAGTTATACTACCAAAATTTTGTTCAGACCCCGTGGCTCATCATAAATAGTACGCACTGACAGTCACTCTTGGGTAGGTTTAGGACCTATACTTACATATAGATGTAGTGCCGTCATGCATGACTAGGAACGTGAAAGTAAAACTATTTTGATTCTCTACCTTACTATAGTATCAAGTATGAGTGATGATCGTCGGTGGATGTATGATGGATGGAGAAGAAATGGGGCACACATAGATGAGTGATGGGAAAAGACTGGTGATTTTATCGTTCATGCATTCTCATTGGCAACTACTAAAAAGATCATGTGACCATGCTAGAAAGTATGATCGTGAATAATCAGTTTTTGGAGAATTAAACACTTAATTTGTATTACTAATAAGTTGCATCCACAGGCATACTTCGAGCAGTAAGGCATATCGTTCCCATAGGTGCACCTGCCGCGACTGGCTCCACCACCACCGCAGTCGTGGATGCACCATACGGGACATGCTTCAGCTGAGGTTTGACAAACTTGTTCAATTGTAGCTAAATTTAGTCTTTTATTGTTCATAATACTAAATTGGGTAACTTTTAGTTATTTAGTCAATTATAGTTCAATATGATGATTTTGGTACATGTTAACTAGGTCAACCACGGATCGGGCGTAAACGTCTATGAAATCTCATCATTAGCCTCCGGACCACCTAGAGAGGAGGTATACTATCTACGCACGACTTGTCCATGCTATTGCTTGCAAAATGCTCTATTTTAAGCCTACAACTTAGTTTTTGTCATATCGCAATTGTTAGCCTAAGTTTCTTTTCTAACTCATAATAAGTTCTCTAATCATGTTATTTTCTTTTTATTTTAGTCTCCTCTACCGGGTTCCAATTTTGTTAATGCCCTTTTCACCTCCGGAGGTAGCGGCAACTCCAATGATCCTCCTAATGTGTAATAAAAATTCTCTAGTCGATATCTAGGTATGAGACTTATATGCTTAGGATGAGACTTGGATATATATGGTATCACTTTTATGTGTATGGATAAGAGTTAATGTATGAGACTTATATGTATGGATGAGACTTATGTGTTGAATGGATGAGATTATTGTGTATGATTGCTATGTGTGTGTATATATATAAGTATGTGTATATGTGTGATTTTACAATTTAAAACTAATGTAAAATTGAAATATGGATGTTTGGAACCCCTGTTACAGAGTAATTTTCAACGGCTATAAAAAAACCCGTCAAAAATATGTCTGTAATATTTTCGACGGCCTGTGCGTAACCGCCGAAAATAGGGCCGAATAATTTTTGGTGGTTGTCAAATTTTCATCGCCTTCTACAGAAATAACCGCCGAAAGTAATTGCCGCTGAAAATTGGCCTATTTTCGTCGACCACCCTAAACCGTCGAAAATACTCCTATTTTCAGCAGTTTTCTTCGAAAATATGCTATATTTTTAACTAATTATTTTCGATAGTTAAATACCGCTGAAAATAGGTCATAACTGTTAAAAATAGACTACTTTCAACAAATAAGCCTTATTTTTGACGGCCTCATGACCGCGGAAAGTGTCGCACGGTGGGCAGACGTGCTCACCGGATCAGAGGGGCAGAGGAGGAGCATCTTCCAACAGCTTCGTCGATTCGGTTATTGATAAGCATTTGGAGCCTGAGAGGCTGGAGGCTGGGGTGCAGGAGGACATGGTCGACGCGCTGGTAAAAATGTGGAGGGAGCAGGATGACGCTGCTCTCGGACTGACACGTGATCATATCAAGGGAATCCTCATGGTATGCTACTTTTGGTTATTGCAGTCTATGCCAATCGGCATTGAACAACCTTCCACCATGATTGCACATTTTAAAAATTGAAGAGCAGGATAATGAGAGTACAAACATGACGTCGATGCTTATTTGCAAGAATCATGCGCAAACAACACTATTTTCTTTCCACAGATGGTTTGACAAACAAAAACTCTGAAGATTGGTAAAAAGTTCTTAAATTAATAAGGAATTTATAACTAAATGTTGTTCTGTTCGTGTACCAGGATACATTCGCGGGAGGGATTGATACCTGCTCTGTAACTATGATCTAGATCATGTCCGAGCTCATGAGGAACACTAGGGTACGGTAATGCAGAAAGTACAAGAAGTTCGTGCCTTGGTCAGAAACAAACCAAAAGTCGATGAGGAAGATGTCAAGAACCTCAAGTACCTTAAGATGGTGATTAAAGAAAATTTCAGACTACACCCACCGTTGACACTTTTGATTCCGTGAGAAACCATGCAGAGCTGCGTGATCGGCGGATACAATGTATCACCAGGAACCAGACTATTTGTAAATGTCTGGGCCATAGGTCGTGATCCTAACATATGGAGCAACCCTGATGAGTTCTACCCCGAGCGATTTGAGGATAGCCATACTGATTTTAGAGGCTCAAACTTTGAGCTTCTTCCATTTCGTTCGGGACGAAGAGCTTGTCCTGGAGGTGCCCTGGGCGTGGCTAACGTTGAGCTTGCACTAGCCAACTTATTATATTCCTTTGATTGGCACCTTTCAGAGGGGATAAAGGAGGAGGACATGGATATGGAAGAAACAGGGCAGCCTGTTTTTAGGAAGAAGGTGTCTCTTTGTCTGGTGCCCATTAAGCGCTCTTACAAAGGTTGAAAATTAAGTTACTTTTTCGAGGGAGGACAGTAATAACTTATATGAATGGATTATGTCTCTGAAACACATTATTAATAATAATTTGCTCTCAGATAAAGGAGATATCAACATACTTTTCTAGAACCCAATTTTTAAGCCTGCCTATGTTTGCCTTTACATAAATTTGGATGTGAAATCAAAGTTTCTCATTGTCACAAAGTGTAACTCTCAGATCTAACCTATTATCTTTTATGTCTCCTATAGTCCACTGTAACCAAGTTACTCGCTGTCAGACCATCTAATATGGACTCGGGTGGCCTGATTTTTCGATGAGACAGGATAAGTTCGATCTGAACTGGAGAGACGTTCACGGCCCAACTACAACCTTCCAAGGATGCGACTTAGCAACCGATACACCAACTTCAGCGGTTGTACGTGATCTTGTGAATCATGATCAACCAAACCACTAGGGTAATTCCTCCATGCAATCAAAGAAGAAGTAAGAATAAGATAAACAAGAACTCAATTTGAATTCATGAAATTTAGCGTCTTGAATCAAATAGAACGGGTGGTCTAGCCGACATATGCATCTATAAGGAAGTAGTAGCAGCTAAACTTACAATAAAACAAAACTCAATATGTTTGTGGCGGTTATGGAGGTATATGAGATGGTGGAGGATGACCAACGGGGTGCTGGGGTCATGCTCCAACCCTAGGACGCACCCTATTGGACTCAACTCGATACATAGCCCATCAGGCCAAAATATGGTAAGACCACACCCTGACAGATTGTGGACGCCTCATTATTTTGACGTTTCCCATGGAATAGGATGATGTTCGGACATGAGACCAGATCCATTGAAAAGGTTATCCTCTTATCTTTCCATCCATATAAACAACGTCCAAAACGGAGTCCATATGTGGTTTTGGTGATGATTTTAGTGCAGATTGTTCCTGAAATCCGAATCAAACTTTCCAAATTTTATTAGAGTTGGTCTCCTTGTTTCCTTATACCACAAGTAACGTGGTGACCTGGTGGAAGCGTAGGGAGCACTTGGATTTGGTCCCCAATCCAGGTGTTTCATAATCCATCCTTTTCATGCATCATCCACACCTTATTTGATCCATGTAAGTACTTCTGTAAATAACATTGAACATATGTCATGGTGCAGCGTCCATTCATCACATGTATTAAATATAATTATGCTAAAAAATAGTTTGACCTTTGAATTATAAGCCACTACTGTGAGTGTATCCATATTTGTGATGTCCGCATCACCATCATTTTCTTTCACGTAATTGGCTCAGACTGCGTCAGCATTGGTGTGTCAAGCCTTGTGGATCGCTTGCACCTTCTATATTAACGACTAATAACATGGTAAATCCACTTCTGCATTGACCAAGGAAAAAACTACAACATGGACAACATTTGTTTTAGTCTACAAGCTAGGTGTCGGTGTTTCTTAACCACCAACTAATAAAGCATGGTCTCGTGTTTTATTCTTGACAGCCTAGGTACCAAAGGCATGAGAATTTATACTGGTGCAGGCGAATGCCCTATGAATAGTGTCAGGTGGTCATGTTCCTGAGCCTGACTGGGTGACTCCTATCTACTCCCATGGATTCCTTTGTGGGCCAAAGTTACATCATATGTGTGTCACTCCACTGAGTCGGGCGAGTGTGCCTTTTGGTGTTGGAAGTCTTCACCGTACATTGTGTCATGTCTCATCAGCATTGTGGATGATGTCAGGTGGCATGTCACATGTTTTGTTATGCATGTCATCTCTAAATAGTGGCATACCTATTACCGTCCCGTGGAGTGGTTGGAAGTGGCCGTCGTTCAGCATTCAATACGTCATACCTGCCAACTGACATTGTCTTTCTGCATTAATGGTAGCCACTAGCTCCATCATGGCCAAGGCTAAGTTTAAAAGGTCCGACTCTCACGGCCAGACCTCATGCCAGATGACTTAGTAAGAATCTTGATGAGTCATCCCACCGGGGCTGACTCGGACGCGTCGAGTTGTGCATGACCAAGTTGGTCCTGAGTTAAATGCATTGATGTCGTCTCATAGGGTACCCCAGGTGTAGGACCTCGTTAGTAGCCCCCAAGCCAGATGACTTAGTAAGAATCTTGATGAGTCATCCCACCGGGGCTGACTCGGACGCGTCGAGTTGTGCATGACCAAGTTGGTCCTGAGTTAAACGCATTGATGTCGTCTCATAGGGTACCCCAGGTGTAGGACCTCGTTAGTAGCCCCAAGCCTCGACCAAATTTGTGAGTCGGTCGAAGGCGAGTCACATCATGACTCCTAGGAAAAAAATGACAAAACACATTAGTGTGAGTATAACTTCTTACGACACCCCTGTAGAACTTGGAAGTGGTACTACAGGCCCGAGCCCTGGTGGTAGCTATCCAAAGTTCCATGGTGGGGCACATGTAGCCCCTGAGCCTACGATTGAGTCAGTGTCAAACTGATGTAAATTCGTGAGCCTGTCCTGACTTGGAGGGGTTGAGCTAGATAGGCCTTTACCTCTATGGCTAAACTCCCATGTTCGGTGAGATAAGTTGAATCTGAGTGGAACCAGGGGTGTCCCATTTTAGGGGAACACAGCAAGTTCTCCATTAAATCCCGCTCTCAGACCTTATGCTTAATTCTATGGTCGTTTGAGGACCCAGGTGACTTGATGCTGGCCTCTCGATGGGCAACTATAGAGTAGCTGAGTCGAGGAGTCGGATATAAACTTTGAAGTGCCAAGGACGTTCATGGTCCTTGGATGTGCCATTGTTGGCGACCTCATCCCTCGCTCTGGTTGGTCCTGGTGGCCCTGTAACCCATTTGACAGGACATCCTTCAAACCCAGGACCAAATCAGACCCTATTGGTCTGGGGCTTACCTATTTGGAGGAGGTCCATGATCGATCCATTATGGGGCACAATTCATGAAGCATTGGGGAACATTTCATGAAGCATCTAGGCATGTTGCATGAAGCAATGGAGGAAGCAAAGAGACATCGCACATCCTCAAAAAAGGCGCATAGTGTGGGTGATGGTGAAAGGTCGTGGTGCAATTTCCAGGGCTATCTTTTCACTCACACAACTGCCTGCCTTTTGTATTTATAGCCCGTCGCACCATTATGGCCTCCCGCATTTATATAGCCCTAGTGTGGCATCAATCAAGTCTCTCATTTTTCATTCTGCTCCATCTTCTCGTGCCCCTACTTCCTTCACTATGAAGAAAAGGAGCAAAGAGAGGCAACCTTTCACCTCGCATCACCACTCCCATTGTCATCAATATTTTTTCTTTCCCCAACGTGCATGACATAGTGGCAAGAGTTTAACGTATCGGTGACCCACCTCACCGACCTGCTACAGAAGGACTTCCTCTCTCATGCTGATTTCACCGGGATCCGCCTCCTCGACAATTTGCTCTCCCCCACACCAAAATCTAACGAGGCGGTCACTTTTGCCACCTTCCCTGAGCGATGACTAGGGTTGCCATCAGATACCTTCTTCCTAGGACTCCTACATTACTACAAGCTAGACCTCCATCACCTCACGTTGAGCAAGATCCTTCACATAGTGGTGTACATCGCGTTGTGTGAAGCTTTTTTAGGGATCGAGCCCCACTTTGACTCTTGGAAGTATATCTTGCACACCCGATGGTCGATGTCAATAGGGACGGCCCATCCATGTGGTCAGAGGGGTCATAATCTAGCTATGGTCAGGGGCACTAGTGACCTCCGACAAGGGCTGGCACAGGGGGTGGTTCCTGATATGGAATTCTCCCTTAGCCCTTATTGTGTCCATCGGCACCGCTCTCGGTCACCAAGATAGCTAGGGTTGCAGCCTAACCGACAAGGAGGTGCACAATATGGCCCTAGTCCTGGAGCAAGTTAGTGCACTAAAGCTAGAGTGTATGCCAGGCGAGGCCATCATACACACCTCCTTCGCTCGAAACATTCAACCGTCGCAGGCCCACACACACGGGATGTGACTATATTCTAGGATGATACCAACATTACTGAGTGAGCCAACAGATGAGTTGGCAAAGTCGAAGATACACGGATCAGGAGTGTTCTAGAGGAGAGCGCTCTGGCTGGGGTCGGACCTGAGCTAGCACCGTTGACTAGGGACACACCATCAACTCGAGTAAGAAGGCCCCGAGCCTCCAAGTACTTGGGGTGTAGGACCTTATTAGTAGCCCCCGAGCCTTCGGCTGAATTCGTGAGTCGGTGGGGGTACCGAACCCTGATGGTAGCTATCCCGAGTACCACAGTGGGGCATCTATAGCACCCGAGCCTTCGACTGAGTCAGAGAGTCAGTCGGAGGCTACTTTATGCCACCAATTTCTGATCCCCCCAGCGCAGTTGAACTGAAGACAATTCACAATTTCTCCTCGTGTCCCATCCTCAAGCTTGTCTTGACTTGGAGGGGTTGAGCTAGATGGGCCTTTACCTCTATTGTCGAATTCCTATGTTTGGTGAGGTAACTATTGGGTGAATCCGAGTGGAACCCAAGATGTCCCGTTTCGGGGGGGCGGAGGGACAGAGATGTCACACCTCAGAATTCAAAACTTGAAATGTGACAAAAATTCTTTACATTTGCCTTTAGATTATTATATAGTATATTCAATTTTATTAGGCAAAAGAATTATATTCTAAATTAATTAAATTCACTTATGCTTTAATATAATTGATTGTTGCATTTATGGTGCATTGCATTTATTTTGAATTGTTTGTTTCTTCTAGATTTAAGAATCGAGTAGAATTCATTTGAATTTGCTTTAGAATGTGAATTAGAAACAAAACCAGAAAATGCAAAAGAATTTCAAAACCCCAAACCCTTTTTGGGCTTAAACTCCTCCTGTAGTCCAACCTTCATTTCCTTTTCTTTTTGTGTGTGCTCTAGCTGCCTAGCCCACCCTCAACCTGCCTCACCTGAACCAACCCCACTCCAGTGTAGGCTAGCCAGCCCAACCCCGCTCTGCTTCTCTTTCCTCCTGAGGCTAGCCAACGGAACAAGGAAATCACCTCCAAATCATAACCAACTCTGTTCCTAAATACAAATCCAACTAAACTCAAGGCGCTATCCAAATTCAACATGGAATTTGATTGAAGATGGCATACAGTATGTGGTATGCCCCTTAGCCCTAAAAAGGAACCTCATTTAACCCCAATTGAATTGCAAATCAAGCTCAAACCCTTGCTCCCCACCTCGTTCATCGCCACATCAATCCTAGACTCCCGAGCCCTAGCCAACGCTGCACCGTGGACAGGAAACTAGAGATGCCTCCTTTTTGCTAAACCTGAACATTGAGTGACCTCTGTAGCACCTCCCCTCCATCACCGAATGACAAAGCAGTTGCCCTGCTGTCGCGCGCCATCGTCGCCAACCCTCCAACCCCCTAGGGCACCTCAAGTGAGTTCCATGCATCGCGTTCATCATGTAGGGCAAGGCCTTGTCATTTTTGGACCATCTTAGCGCTACACCGCCTGTCCCCACTGCCATCACGCGCTAGCGATGATTCATGAATGTCTGATCCCGGTCTCCCAATCTGAAGTCTCCAGTCAAGATTAGATCATGTTATACCAATTCAATTTAATTAAATCTGATCCACCCGATCTAGATCCAATGGTCCAGACACCACCTCCTCAAGCGGCTCAACGTGGACCAAGCTGTAGACCCGGTCCATGAGTCCATGGACCAATTCTATTAGATTTTGAATAGGAAAATAATCCATAAAATCTATTCTAAAATGTTTTTTCACTAAAGCCCCTGACCATTTTGTAAATTCATTTTAGATCCAATCTTTTCTTTTACAAAAATAATTGTTTAAATCCAAAAATTTCCAATATTTGTAACTTTTACACTTTAACCCCTCTATATTTATTAAATTAAATTTCAATCCCTATAATTTTGCAAAAACAACCCTAAACATTTTCATTATTGTGTTTTAGTCACTTAATGTTTACATTTAGACCGTATATAACTCTTATAATTACATATAAGTCCTTACTCAAGTTTAGATAATTATAGATTAATCATTTAACTTATAAAACCCCATAACTTTTTACTGCAACTGTTGTGCTCACACGATCATAGCGACATGTCTAATCAGCGACTCGACAAGATCGAAATGATTGAAAAATCGATAGGGCAAACTACTATTTAGTGCATCATAAAAGGCTAGGATTTTTTAGGCTTTTGGTGACTATAGAAATAGCAAAAAACTGATATAGAACATCCCTACCTAGTGAACCTATGCTTTGATTAGTAGATGATATGTGTGCACACATACGACATATGTGTGAGCAAACCTTTTAGTGACATGACCTTCTCGTAGACATGAAGGCACAAACTGGGTGAACCGCAGTTCGGCATTCTACAACTCCCTCATGAATTGAAAGAACAAGTGTTGTAAGCCTCTCATGACTCACAAAATATGAGTAGACACAACTCTATGTATTTCTTAATTCATTATGATATGTCTTTTGTATTAGGTATTAGTAGATATTTATACTAGAAACAGCATGCCAAAGATCTATTTCTTTCTGCGAAATAGGAAGATGAAAGTTGTGATAACATGGTTCCTGAAAAGCCACACATGACCTTCAGGCTCCTTGGCAGTCTTCACTTAAATTGTCATAACTCCTTAATGGGAAGTCAAAAAGATGAGTCATTTGTTGGAGTTGAAAATAGAATTGATTATCTTTGGGGTGAATCTTGACCAGTTGATGCCTGTGGCCCTTGGATCATGGCTCTGATGTCACCAACAGTCTGATGGTTCAGCTTCTACATAACTCAACTTGTCCTTGGTGTAACTCAGTCTCTTTGGTCTAGCAACAGCTCTCATACGTGTGTGTAAACCTTAGTAATACATGTATAGTTCATTTAGATAGTATAAAATTCTCAATTGCGTTGTAATCAATTTTAGTAAGGAGAGAGTCCACCTCTTGATATAGTTTCTTTGCATGATTCTATGTAATGGGTCCCTATATTTGTGTTTTTGGTGCTTGACTTGGACCCGTTGATCCATTGCTTGACTCATTTGCTAGGATGTCCTCATCAACCATGTGTACGATATGGGTTTGTGGATGGTTTGTGGCATACCTTGGTTCTAAAAACCAAAATGGAAGCATCTATATGTGTGCCTTGGAAGTTCAATCACACATATAGGATTCATCATGGTAAAACAAAGTATATTCCCTTACAAAATGATCCTTGGGTCTAAAAGAAGATTAAAAAGCATCAACATTATTCTAAGAGTTGGCGTAGCTTTCCACAAGTTTAATCGGGGGAGTGGCATGCCTAGTCTTCTACTCCTTGCTCCTACTGGTACTCTTGCCTCTAATCCCATCCTTCGAGTCCATCTAAGCATCCTTTGGGTCCATGTAAGCAACAATGGTGTAGGGAAGTGTGAGTACATGGGGTACTCAACAAGTGTGGGAAAAGATGATATTTTGGCTATGTAACAAGGATGGATAGACTTGGTTTGACTTGTAGAATGCAGTGGTTAAGGCTATAATTAATGCTCATGTTTACTACATAAAATCTCCAGCTCCAACTTGACAACGACATACAAGTTACTCCCACCTATAAGACTAGTGGGTACACCACCCGATCAAAGTTAGTCCACTGTGTTTGAGCAACAAACCAGCAAAACCTAATAGGACAAATTTCCATCCCATATAATCATGTGAGGGTTCATGTCACTCATGACCGTGAGGATGCCTATCAAGATAGTTTATACTCTGCAGTGGTTGTATATATTCCCCATGAGTTATGATTCTCCCATATAGCCACATACTTATTGTACGTACGGTGTACCCTTACACACTTTAGTGGTGTGAGATTAAAAAATCACTACAAGGCATTTCAATGACTTCTTCCAACTTGTACATGTCCAGTGAGGTTTCACCCATAGTAGAAATACACTTGTCTCACTAAAGGCCCCCTCCAAGGAGTACCCCTTCTGGTCCCCACGCCCATAACTTGGCTCATGGTTGTACTTTTATCATAGGTGGTTGCTCCATGAACCGGTCCTTAGATTTAGGATGATTATCCACCACAGATTGTTATGATAGTAATATTTTAGTAACTTGGCTCATGGTTTGATAATTATTCCCAAATCTAAGGACCAGATCATGGAACGAGCACCCATGAAAATAATCAAGTTATGAGCATGGTCTAGCTTAGTATGAGGTAGAAGCTAGTCTTGGCGTATCAACCGGATGGTATGGGAATGTTGTGACTGTTGGGAACCACTTGGTTGAGAATGTGTCGAGAAAGGAGTCAGGCTCCTGAGAACCACATGGCACAAGAGGGACCCTCTAGTAGGAAGTAAGATGCTTACACTATTAGTGAAACCTCATTCCGCACGTGCAAGCTAGAAGAAGCCATTAAAATGCCTTATAGTGATTTCCTAGCGTACACCACGGAAGTTTATCAGGAAACATCATCCGATCAATGGGTATCCAGCTATACAGGATAATCACGACTCATGAGGAATTTGTACTGTCGGGGGTCTACACCCACGGTACCCAACCAACAGGAGAAGACACTAGGTTTGGCTCAACCAAGAGCCTGTCCTTAGGCCAGTCCGATTGGCAAGGAGAACATTCTAGATCCAATATACAGGCACATCATGCCTGCTCAACCCCGAGCGATGGGTTCCGCCTCTAGGACCCATCTAACAAGCTCCAAAATAGGTGGCGAGCTTATCAACATGCTCATCAAAGTGGTGCAGAGCACTCAAGTATCCTGGTAAAGCAATGAGTACTACCTATCCAGCGGCCTACTTCAAAACCATCCTGAGAGGTTGTGTCAGGCTGCGCCATTATGTGATGGTGGCCTGGTCAAAGGATAAGCATAACGTGTGACGACCCACCCATCATGGCCTTCGAAGCAACGGATAAGGCTAGTCATAGCAGATAAGCAAGTCCCACCGGAGGAATGACGCGGCGGGCCACTACGCATCGATAGGAACCCGATGACTCGGCTAATGATTCGACCCTTTGTAATATAGTCCCAGAACTATAAGGAAATAGACAACGAGCCCTCCCCCTCGACAGGCTATAAAAGGTGGTCCATGCCACTGTTTACAGGGACAACAAACACACCATTCATAGCACTCCCAAGCTTGTAATTACCCCTTGCAAGCTCGAATCATGAGCTTCCAAGATTCAATAAATCTTGCATACATGAACACTGGATGCAGGGTTTTACACTCTGGCGGCCTGAACCAGTATAAATTCTTGTGTCTTGGTAGCTAGGCCATCGAGACGAACTGCGTGCCCTTGATCTTACTAGCCAGTGATAAAAGCATCGACATGAACAACCTAAATTATCTTGACAGCCGTGTTCACAATCATGAGTAGCATGAACCCTCACATTATTAGTTGGGGTATTGAATGGGGTCGAATGGGATCAGATTGGTTAGGTTTTGCTGGTTTGTTTGGTCTGTCATAGTGAGATTTTGTGATGCTGATGATTTACCTAGCAACTAGGAGCATTAAGGAATAGTCAGAACCACTCGATTATGCAAGTCAAACCAAGTCTAACCATCATTGTTACATAACCCACATGGCATCCTTTCTCCCACTTATTGAGTATTAAGCATAAGTATAGTCAAACATGTCTACATCATTACTACTTAGATGGAGGGATGATGAGCAAAGCATAGAGCTGAAGACTAGGCAAGCCTCTCCCCCAATTGATGGTTGTGGGGGCTACGCTCAGGCTTAGAATAATGTCACTGCTTGTAATCTTCTTTTAGAGCTGAGGGTCATTTTGTAAAGGAATATACTCTTTTATTTAATCATGATATTGCATCTATTTTACCATAATGAATCGCTATGTGTTATTTAAACTTCCTGGGCACACATATAGAGACTTCGATTTTAGTTTATAGAATCGGGGTGTGACAAAATCTGGTGTCAACAAGATCTGATTTGAACTTCAGGTTTAAGGTTTTTCAATTGTTAAAAACAAATTGTTGTGTTGTATCAGCATCTCGGTCCCAAATAGATTTGGAATCACTTAAAACAGTGACCTTTATGTGCATTCTCGAGCTTAGCAAAAGTTATTTACAGTTATAACTTCAGATTCATGGCTTTTCAGTTGTAGTAGTTGTTGCTGTCTCAAATAGACTTTGAATCACTTAAACACTGACCTTTTATGTGCTTAAGCTTAGCAAAAGTTACTTTCCTTCGTGAAGAGGGGTCATTCTCGTGTAACTGAACTTATGTTGATGAATATGTGCTCGTCCATTAAGGCCATGACATCCTAACTTTTTTAGATATGAGCTTTGTTTACCATTTCTATCTCATAATAATATTGTACAAGAAAATGGACTACTTAAGTTCCATTTATTTATGGACTTGCTTTGACTGCACTCGTGGGACCAAATACTGTGTTGCGTATAGCAAAGTCAATTAGAAAAGGCACAAGACAGAGAGTTGTGGCTTCAACTGCATCGTCGTCTGAGAAACCATCTTCGCTTGTAGACTGGCAAACTCTATAAAAACAACATGCTGATAAAGAGATTGCAACAGTGTGGTTTATTATACATAAAATACGATATTAGAGATAAGGTTTAAACTTGTCTTTACGACCAGTGCCGGCAATTTTTTGCTGCAAGCCACAATCTTGGGTGGTAGTACGCAATTCTGTGCGAGCTGACAACATAGTTTGGCCATTAGTCCCAGCCATCTCATGATATGAAGAAGCAAACGGATCTCTTTTTGTTTTGCTCTATAATCCTCTTTGTCAACATCCTTTGATTGATTAGAAACATCTTATAAAAGATATACTTCATGATTATTTACTTCCGTACTCCATGACGGTGACCTACGTTGATCCTATCTACATATAAGAATACGGTTCATGCATGCTGCGGCACCAACAGTTACGACCAGCAATGCCCTGAGCCATCTCCCCACCACAAGCCATATCATGTATCTTCCACTAACATCTACAAATAGGTGAGGGTTTCCTTAAACATTCCACACCACGGTAAGATATCTTATTTCCTCCTAGAATGAAATTGCACACAGGAATAGTACACCATGGGCTTCCCAGGGATTGAATTGCTAAGCCGACTCCCAGGCCAGTGAACAGACTCAATCAACCCATCCCACTCCCATTCAAAGGAGAACATACTCCCTTGTAACATTGCAATCTTCAAAAGGGGCACGCGTTGAAATGCGCTCCAGTAATATAGACAGGACCCCCAATGTGTGTCGAGGGCCGGTATTGCAAGAGCAGAAAAACCTTGCCACATAACACCCAACATAAAATTTTCTGACAAATACCAGTTCATATGTCACTCAAAGACAGATATTTCACCAGTCCAGCTACATGAAGCAATCACATTAGGCATTACAGGGTGGTAAGCAACATCAATGCATGGTTGTTTGAAGGCTTCTATTTTCCTTAACAGCTGTGCAGACTTATAATCATAAAAATAAACACATCCATCAGATGAACCAGACACAAGTTCTCTCCCGCTGAGAGAAAAATTACAATTTATCGGGAAACCCCAGACTCCATGTCCTTCGAACCGCATATACTTATTTAGCTTGAAGGGTGGCCTTGCTGAAAATATTGCAATGTAATTCCCGTTGGATTGTGCAACAAAAGAAGATTCATATGGGTGATATCTTACACAGGGACATGAGAATGCTTCTGTATAAACCTGTGATACAAATTGAGATTTGTCAACTTTCATTGTGAGTGCTGACATGGATCTAGCTAGACCCAAATTACTTTTTTTTTTGCAAAAACTGCTCCCTGAATAAACAGTGATTTTCACAATCTAAATTGGCACTAACCATACCATATAGTGTTAGACTATTTATTATTCTACTTCCCTGTGTACGGGTTGTATGGACTGTAATAGCCATGGGCCTGGGCCCCCTGTATAGTCCTGTCCTATAATATATGTAGCATGTACACTTATAATCCTAACCAATACATTGTATCTCATTGTTCCAGTTCTATCAAGGTTAGGGTTAGGTTGATACCATGGTAGAAGTGGAATAATGATAAATACGGCTCCCATACAAAGGGAAACAGAGTAATAAATAATCTAACACATAGCAAGTAGCATACTGACATGTAAATAAATAATCTAACATAGCAAGTAGCATACTGACATGTTTAGTATGATAGCATGGTGGTCCAGCACAACTTCATATTGCAGTTCAATCGTAACAGATATATCAAAGTGAAACTGCTTAAATAGGGTCTGATGAAAAATATAACAAGCATGCATCATAGATTTTCAAAACAGGGTTATTTTTCCCTTTTGTATCTTTGTCACACACATTTCAAATGCATGCAAATAGGACCAAAAAGTTCATAAGGTAAAAGATGGCATGTGAGTCACATCCAACTAAAGATTAACACAAATTAGTAGCGTTACCTGGTTAGACAATGGGAGTTGCCGCATGACATCCCAAACAATTATAGTGTTCTCACTAATATTGCTTGTTGTCGAGTCAGTTGAAGAGATAAATTGTTTTCCATCAGCACTAAATTCAATGTCAAGGATGGTTCCAAGACTTCTACAAAATTCTTTAGTTACCAGACCACTCCGAATATCCCATAATCTAAGAGAACCATTGGATCCACCAGATAGGAAGAGATTGGGGTTACTTGGATTGAACTTGATGACCTCCACATCTTGATCCTCCTTAAATACATTCACTGTTTTTCCCTCAGAAACATCAACTAGTCGCAAGGAACAATCATACCCTCCAGAGAGTAAAGACGACCCATGATGGGACCACCTCACATCCTTTACAGCAGCAGTATGATATTTCAAAACACAAGCAGTTGTATTCCTTGTGTCCCATACATTCCATATGTGAACTGTGTGATCCATTCCGGCAGAAGCAAGAAGATGTGCTGCAAACATTCTTGTTCATGAGTATATCTGCTGAATCAATAATAAGCTAATTTATGAAATCGAAATTCGTGCCAAATGATTATGGGAACTGTACATAGTTTTTAAGGCATCCTTGAAGCATCGCTTAGGCGCTAAGGCGCATCGGCGCCGTGAGGCGTCCCGGTCGCCTTGAAATTTCGACTAAGGCATCGGTGGAGCGTCTATGGCGTCGCTGCGGTGTCCTAGGCGTCGGCGGAGTGAGCGGTGAGGCGACGCCTTGAGCGGGCCGGCGGCAGCTGCTGCAGGGGAAGGCAGCGGTGGCGGCTGTAGGGAAAGGCCGCAGCAGCGACAGCGGCGGCAGCAGGGGAAGTCGAAGCTGCGGAGGGAGCAGGGCAAGGCGCCAAGCCGTCGGTGGCAGAAGGGAAGGTGGCGGCAGGCGGCAGCAGAGGCCAGCAACTTGCAGCGGCGGCAGCACAATGGAGTCACGATGTGAGGGGAGGTCGGGAGACTGTGGATTTGCGGCAGCGGCGGCTTTGGCGTAGTAATCAGGAGACTGTGGTGGCAGGAAACTCTAGCCCCACACTCCCATGTACTGTCGTTAGCTGGGCCACAACCCAAATGAAAAAGACAGCCCACACCCCATTTACCACCAGACAAGGCTCAACGCCCCATTAACCACCAGACAAGGCCCAACGCCCCATTAACCATCAGACAAGACCCATTCATGATTTCGCTGTTTCATTCTTATACTTTTGTGAATTTAAGTGTAAAAGAATTGTAATTTTAATTGATAATTCTAATTTTTAATCTATATTTAAGGCGTCGCCTCACCTTATGCCTTACAGCTTAAAAGGTAAAAAAGGGGGTCAGCGCCTTAACTCGCCTTACCGCCTTAAAAACTATGGAACTGTATCTATTGAAAGTGATATCTCTATTAACAAACCAACAAAATTTGAAATTGGTGATTCTACTATCAATTCAGGAGATCCCATGAATCAGAATTTACCGTGAAATTACATGCATCACATATTCAGCATCATTAGTTAAAAACAGGATACATAATACAACATAACAAGGGAAAGAACTTATTGTTAGATTATTTATTTCTATATTTCCCTGTGTAAGCGCTTTATTAGCCATGAGTCTCCTGTGTAGTCCTGCCCTATATATATGTAACATGTACACTATCAATAGACTGAGGATCATTTTCTACTTCCATCATGGTATCAGCCTAACCTGTTATGTGCGGCATCAAGTACGAGCGATGGGCACGGTGGCAGGGGCGCGCGATGGAACATGCGGCAACAGAAACATCGGCACGCGCAGCTACCGCAGCGGAAAATGCGGCGGTGCCAACAGATCGCCCGTCAGGATAAGTCTTTAGCCAGTTAGTTAGTCAAGTTGTTAGCGAATAAATCAGTCGTAATCGTGGCGGCACAGTAAGATATAAACCGGCCCCTGCGAGTAGATAGGAAGGCTTGAACTTGGAGTTTCCTATGAGGAACCATTTCCCTGCCTCCTCGGTGTGGTGCCCATAACGGCACCGCTGCGCCGGAGAGGTCCAGGGCCGAGGCCTTCCACTTCGTTTCCTTATCAATTGAGAACAACCGTTATGACGAATACTCCTCTGTTCCTGGCTCGTAAGATAACCCAAGCCTACTCCGCCCTTTCCGCGGCCGTCGCTACCGCCGCCACCGTGGGCCCGATCATTGTTGTTTCTCCCTCTCTCTCCCAGCCCGCCTAGGACGTCGTGGCCGCGTCCCACTCTACCCTTGCCGTGGTCCACATAGCCGCCAAGTCAATTGTCACCACCCGTCAGCGCGAGCACACTGCTGCCCTTGTGTGGCAGGAAGAGACAGCCCAAGCATGGCCCCCCTGTGACTCCGATATAGCTTTCGCCACCTCCGATGGGTCGCAATCGCGTCCGCTGCCCACTGCTGCACTTCTTGTCGCGCCCTTCACAGGCCCTTGTCTCTCTACCCCCTTCGGGTGGTGGTAGCAGTGGTGGTGGCAGCGGCAGTGGTTGTCGATGCCACAACAACCTGCCACCCCAGGAGTAGAACTAAACCCCACTACGGCACTCGTGCAGCATGTAGGGCCTCCCTCTACAACACCTCTAACCCCCCTGCCTCTGCCTCAAGCTTTGCCGCACCCCGCACGCAATGCAACAATCCTAGACCTCGAAGACATAGTGGGACATGCAGTCCCTCGCCAGCTCCTTCAGCACCAATGCGATCACCTCCCCTCTGTTTTTGACTAACTGGGTGGTCGACTCCGGTGTGTCCAACCACACCACACCCAACATAGGTAACATCTCTCTTCACCCCCTCCCCTCTCCTCTATGTATCCTTCCTCCATCATTGTTGGTACTGGTTCCACTCTTCCAGTCATCTCCGTAGGCGACTTGATGCTTTTCGGACCCTTTTACCTCACTCATGTTGAAAGGCGCCTAGAGGGGGATGAATAGGTGTAAATTCTGAAAATCACTTAATTTAAACAATTAAAACAGGGATTGTCGGACTTGTCCGACCATCTGACGGATATGTCTGATAGGGTTCGGATATGTCCGACTCGGAGGTCGGATAAGTCTGGATATTTGAAATTCGGTGCTGCGGAAAAGTAGATCAAACGCCTAAATGATTAATCTAAGGTCCGATAAGTTTACGACTAGCAAGAAGTAACCTAGAGAGCATGAAGAACTTAGTGAATCGAAGGATTACAAGCTAATGAAGTGAATTACCAAGATGAACCCTAGAACATGCAAGAGCTAGCACACGATTTGTTCCCGAAGTTCAGCCCACCACAAAGGTTGCCTACGTATCCATTGAGGTGCCCACAAAGGACCGAGTCTCTCTCAACCACAAACCTCACTGAACGATCACCAAGAACAAGTTCGGTTCTTCACTATCAAATCCCCACAAAGGAGAGGGCAATACAAATATTTCAAGGCTCACCACAACCTTGGTAGCTCCCGGAGGACACCTAGTCCGTCTAGGGGACGAATTCCCAAGAGTAACAAACAGATGGAGATCGTTGGTGAAGTGCTCTTGCTTAAAAGTCAAGTGGCTCACTCAAGATTTAGCTCAAATCACTCTCTAGAAACTTGGATTAGATTGGAGCTTGGGAGAGACTGGTGGAGCTCAAGAATCTCAGAGGGAAAGTTTTTTCATGTCAATTGAGTGAGTAACCTTGTGAGAGAGGGGAGGATCCCCTTTTATAGACGTGGTTCAAAAACTAGTTGTTATGTTGATGTCACAAGACATGTCCGACCAAAGGTCGGATATGTCCGGATTCCAACAATCACAAGGTTGGTTGGACATGTCTGGCTCAGGGGTTGGATATGTACGAAATTCCTTACTAGAATCCGGTCACGGCACTAGACAAGTCCGGTGCACAGGACTTAGTGGCTGAGATTCTAGTGAGTCGGACATGTCCGGGCTTTGGGCCAGACATATTTGGTTTTGCTCTCTAGAATCTGGTGGATTAGGCCGGATATGTATGGTGGAAGAGGGATTTTTGGGGATCGGACATGTCCGATCCAGAGTCCGGATATGTCCAGATTTCCTCTCTGAGTCCGGTCATTTTGGCCGAACCTGTCCGAAATATCCTAGGAAGTTGGCTTGGAAATTTGGTTTTGAGCCTTTTCACATCACCAACACACTCAATGTGCCCCTCTTGATTGTACAACATGCCCAAGACTTGAATAAACGAAAAAACTCTTCAACACTCAAGGACTTGAATAAATGAAAAAACTCTTCAACACTCATGGATCTTTCGCTTCTTTCACCTTTTTCCTTTTTGAGGGCCATCAATTCTTCGAATAAGATTGGCATGCCCTTTGTAATGAAATACTCTACAAAACTCTTCCAAATTGGTTAGTCCTCAAGGATATGCATTTATCGATGCAGGAATGTTAATACATATTCCCTTAAAAATGTCTGGAGCCACTGGGTCTGGAGTACAACAATCATATCGTGTCTTTGAACAGAGAGATCGTACATTCCTTTATATCCTAATACACAACCCAAGATAATGGCTAACAAAATTCAGAGAACATTTACTTATTTTTACAGTATAAGTGAAACAGAATGCCATTAGGAAGAATATACTGACCATGACTGGATGACCAATCTACGCGATTGACTGCCTTAGTGTGACCCTTTAAAGAAACAGAGAGCTTCAACGGCAAACTTTTGCTCGATCCAGGCTTCGGTTGGAGTCGTAAGGAATGCAAAATATCAACTCGGAGATTTGAATCAGAGATATGTCCAACTGACACATTAAAATTATATAGAAAATGAGCAAGGTTAAGAAAATTATGTTCAAACAACATAACCAAAAAATCTAAAATACAGACATATTACAGCCACTCAACCCATGTGATATAACCATTATAACAGAAGGGATCTTGATAATGATAGCTGTTGCTTCAAAACTTGGCTTTTTAGAACAGGAACTTCGGCTGCAATCTATGAGAAAAAGATCAACAAGCTACTGCCAAATCAACAATGTATCTAGGGGACTTTTGCTTCCAACAATGAGTACAACAAGCTAATTCGCCTTAGTCCAAGGCCTGAATAATTTTCTCCAAAATGTTTGAACTATTCGAGACATGTAACCACACAAGATCAGGTTCATTCTGGGATCCAGCATACTACTGCCAAATCAATTTATCTCGAAGTCCAAATACAATGGATCAGTCAAACATATGGTGACTCTTCAATGGCTGCTTGAACAATAAAATCAAAAACTCAGGACGAATTAAGTTTCAATGTGGGCATAGAAGCATGGTCAAACAATTTTCGCTTCCAAAGGGCTGAAAAGGAACCGAGAATGCTCACCTGGGGAACCGAATTCTGCTGCCGCCGGTGGAGGAAGCTGTGACGCAGAGTCCACGGGTGCCCGAGATGCAGCCAAGAGGGCTCGCTCCCTCTTAGAGACGTACCTGCCGCTACCTAGAGAAGCCAGCTGCAGCGCTTCATTGGGCAGGAGTGGTTGCGGGACGGCTCGGGGAAGAGGAGGAGGAGGGAGGTACGGGTAAGGCTCCCGCCGCAATCGCTTCGACGGAGGTGGTGCGACGGGGGCGAGCTTGGCGGCGGCCGGGCAGGAGGTTGCTGGGTCGTCAGCCTCCTCGTCGGAGGTAGTGCCGTACGCGGCGCAGAGGAGATCCATCGACTCTCGGGATTTTCAGAAGGGCACTGGTGCCCTGCAAGCGAAATGCTATAGGTTTTATGGATTTTAGTACCGCGAACACAGGGCTTACTCAAAAGTGGGTTTGTCTGAAGTATTATAACAGGTGAACTTATTTGTTTGTTATCCCCGTCTCTTAGATCAAATTAGCGACACGGCGTGTCGATTTTGCACTGAGCTCTCGTCTATAAAGCGTGAGTTAACTGTGTTAGTTGTCATCCTGTAATTTTCTAGCTATCCACCTATCTGTGCTCCATCTCAATCCCTTATACTAATTCAAGCTTTGGATTTACCGTCACATCTACAAATGTGTGGGGCCATAAGTATGTCGCACTGTTTACACAAAATGTACTCATGCCCTGTTTATTTTAGCTTATAATCCAGTAATATTATATAATCTGAATGATTACCAAACATGTCAACTTATGATCCAAATTATATAATCTAAGGTCCAAATTATGATAATCCAATAATCTACATATTTCATGCTTATTTTAGCTTATTTCTATTAAAGGACCTACTATCCTTATTTTTCATGAAATTATCCACTAATATTATTTGACCTCTCACCCCCAATCCAAGAGCTTTGATGTTTTTACATATCTAAGAAAAATAATCTAAATTTTAATAATCTAAGTTATCAAGTATCTACAACCAAATTATATAATCTGAAACAATCCACGTTATATAATCTGAAACAAACATGCCACTTTTATCACCTAATGTCTTACCCGTACCCGCTATATCCCGCAACTCCCTCTAAGAAAACGCGTGTCTCTCGCCTCCGACGGTCGGCACAGGGATCTCTGTCGCCCACACGACGCCGCTCGACACCGAGAGACGAAGCTGTCGGTACCCTGAAGACCAGATACCCCCGCGTACAAGTTCCAGGTCAAGACAGAAGGTGAGACATGTAAATCACACGCCCCTACGTGTGGTTAACCTCAGCATGAGCTGCCCGGCCCGGGGCAGCTCCGGGGCCGCCACGTGTCCTGCGACACCAGCTCCCGTTGCCCAGCCCAGTGCAGCTCCGGGGCCACCACATGTCCTGCGGCACCAGCTCCCGCTGCCCGGCCCGGGGCAGCTCCGGGGCCGCCAGGTGTCCTGCGGCACCAGCTCCCGCTGC
>VSTD030000004.1:0-28080 GCA_008808055.3 Sporobolus alterniflorus | reverse complement strand
CCTTTGTCCCTCACCCATTCAGCTATAAACGGTACACCCATATATAATCTACTTTTTCCCATTTCTCTCGCTGCTTGTCGTACATAAATGTAGCCTATAGTGTGGAGCATAGCTTCACCGAAAGCTGAAATTTTCATTTGAAGCAAGTTCACAGTTTGGAGAGTCAAAAGTGAAATTTCAGATGTTCAAGAAATAAGATCCGATCATAAAAGGTAACAGGTACAACACTGGAGCAATGGGGTGTCTGATGATGAAATCCGACTTTGATTTACAGAAATAAATTGAATTGAAGTGTGTGCCAGATGCAGATGGTCCACATTAGTAATTCATACTAGGGCAAGTGTTCAATACAGACATAGTCACATGATATACCTGCTTCGGATAAACGCTGAGCTTCTGCACTCGCCCAGCTCACAAATTCATCCTTCCTCCCATCTACATATGGTTGAAGTCGATCCTTTAGGCTATGAATAAGTTTTTGTTCTCTCTCTTTTTGTAACTCCTGTGTCATAGGAAAGCTAATTAGGTTCAACTTGGTGTCACGGCCCGGGTGCACCGGTAAGTTGGTGGGAACTTGTCTTCTTAAATTGTACTCAAATTGGTCTCGGCCCTGGACCTCTCCAGCAGGCAAGCGCCATCACTGTGACGCACTGAGGAGGCAGGGAACAGGAACCAAAGATCTAATCTCAAAGCTAAGCACCCCTTTTGCTAACGTCAGCGCTAGGTTTATATACTACCTGCGTCGGGATACAATTCCTTAACAAACTGATTCCAATTGATCACTTTCCTTAACTAACTATAGGGATAACTATGGGATTAGTTAGGCACCGTAGGGGACTTCCCCTGTTCCTTCCCGCGTCGCCTGTACTGTAGGCTCCACATGACATTTCTCCCTCCCTATAGACACAGCTCATCCCGGAGCTGGAATGCTGGATAGGTGGTGCGGAACTCATCAAACGACATTCATGTTGCATCTGATGCCGATTGACCTGAGCTCACGGCGGCCATGGGTGATGTGGTACTTGGACACTTCAGTGGGCTCTAGGCATGCTCTCTCGTGGCGAATAGGCGGGAGAACACCCGAACCTTCAAGAGGAGCCCCGTAGTACTTCTTGAGCAGCCCGACATGGAAGATGTCATGGAGACGGGCGCCCTGTGGCAGCTAGAGCTTGTACGCAACGTCACCCACGCGCTAGAGTACCTAGAAAGGCCCATAGAGCTTGGGCCCCAATTTCCCACGACCGATGATGTTTAGGGAAGCGATCGGTTGGTGAAGGAGGCAAAGGCAGACCCAATCACCCGCGCGGAACTCAAACTCCAGATGCTTGTGGTCGTACTAGAGCTTGTAATGGTTGAATTTGCTCAAGCCGCTCGTGTGCCTATAGCAGTAGTTCGTTGCGGTCCATGAGTTGGTGGTGGGCGACGGGCAGACGTGCTTCGCCCGACGTGTAGGCACGCAATGATGGTGGTTCTCGGCCATACACCACCTAGAACGGCGTCGAACGGAGCGAAGAGTGGAAGCTCGTGTTGTAGCAAAAATTGGCCCATGGAAGCCACTGGATCCATTGGCGCGGGCGGTCACCGACAAGGTAGCGCAGGTACATGGATATCACCTTGTTCACAGCCTACGATTGGCTGTCGGACTGCAGGAGGAACGCCGATGAAAGGTTGAGCTTGACTGCCGCCAGAGGGAAGGGCTTGGTCCAGAACTTGCTCATGAAGACGAGGTCCCGGTCACTCACAATCGAGCTGGGAATCCCATGCAGCCGAACAACGCCGTCGAAGAAAGCTCGTGCCACCGATGCCATCGTGTATGGTGTAGCCGAGCGTGATGAAGTGGGCGTACTTCAAGAACCTGTCCACCACAGTTAGAATGACAGATTTGCCGTTGATGCACGGGAATCCTTCGACAAAATCCATGGCGATGTCCGCTCACATTGTTGACGAAATCTCGAAGGGATGGAGAAGCCCGACAGGATGGAGTTGTTCCGCCTTGTTCCTCTGGCAAGTGGCGCAGGCATGGATGAAGTTACCCACTAGAGCGCATGCATCGGGCACATGAAAGTCCGCGCGAAGGTGATGAAGAGTCTTGGAGATACCCTCATGCCCCACGCCATGGGCAGCTGCGAGCGCCAGTTGTATGGTCAGGTGAAATGGCCGACAAGTAGACTCGACCGACGACAATCACGAGTCTGTTCGTGATGCTCTAGTGCTTGCTCCAAGCTCCCGTAGCTGCCTCATCACGCAGCGTGTGAAAGTCCAGATCGTTGTCAATCTCCTGCCACAAGTCGTCAAACAGTTGGAAGGAGGGGCAGGAGATCACCATCACTGAAGTCGCCTTCGTGTCGCAATGGGACAGGGCATCCGCCATGACATTGGTCGCGCCAGGTTTGAATTCAACCTGAAGGTTGAAACCAAGCAACTTGCTTGCCCACTGATGCTGCGATATGCGGAATGGTGGATAAGCGCTAATCTAACAAAAATCAAGAACGGGCACACCCAGAGATAAGGCCTCCAGTGATGCACGGCGTGGACCAGACCGATGAGCTCGCTCGTAGGCGGCCAGCTTAGCAAACCTAGAGCCCGACGCGTCGCACTCCACCATGAATAGCTTGTCGAAGTCAGGCAGCTGGAGTACCAGTGTTGTCGTGAGCGCACTCTACACTGCGCAGAATGCACCCTCCACCTCTGGACACCACCGGAACCCACCCTTGCGGAGCATCTTGGTCAAGGGTGTCGTGATCGCGCCGTGGTCGTGGATGAAGTTATGGGTGGGGCCGGAGTCCAGCAGTGCGAGCAACCTGGTCCCATTGATGACCACGACAATCATTATGGTGCGGGCGGCGCGTGGTTGGATGCCAGTCAAGGCATGGATGGAGATCGTTGGCTCCCCCTCCAGGGGCGAAAGCCCCTCGTCATTGTTGTCATCCACGACTTCTATTACGAACAATTGCTTGCAATGCTGCCGATGGCCCGGTGTGAAGAGCTCGTCAGACTTGAAACACTTCCCGTCCTTGCGACGTTGGGCGATCTCTGACGACGATAGACAGATGGAGTTGGATGCCGATTTGTTGACGGAAGCCAAAGAAGCTGCTGGTGTTGTCGTTGGAGCAGTGGTTGCTGGTGACGTCGTAGCTCGGCCCGTGAAGCACGACGAAGATCAGGCCGGTTGGGACAACGCTACTTCGTAGGACGCGTTGCGCTACTCGTATGTGTGGGCGAAGATGAACGCGTCGTCTAGGGACGACGACTGTTGTAGGGCGACGTTCGTGCGAAGCGGGTCGCCGAGCCCCGTGATGAATAGCTAGATCTACTGGGTCTCGGTCAATGTAGTATCACAGCAGGAGAGGGCGATGAAGCGCTTGGAGTACTCGTCCACCCCACCAGTGCGCCGCAGCATGGCGAGTTCCCCAATGGGGCTGTCATTGAGCGGCGGCCCGAAGTGCTCGTTCACGAGATGCACAAACTGTTGCCATGTCGGCCGACCGCCGTTGAGCTCCATCCATCGGAACCACAATTGGGCGGCGTCCAACAAGTACAAGGCCGCGAACGCCACACGCTGGTGCTCCGAAGTCTGGCGCACGTGGAAGTAGCGCTCGCAATGGTTGAGCTAGGGAAGGGGGTCGCCGGAGCCGTCAAACTTCGAGAACTCCAGCTTGTGGGCGGTGGAGGGGAAATCGCAGCTTGTGGCTCAATCCTCATCCGTGGCCTACCGCTGGCACCTCAACTAGCCGAGGACGGCGTGCTCTTGGACTGCGGTCTCGAGCGTGGTCACCTGGTCTTGAAGGGGTTGCAGGGGTTCCATCTTCACCTCAATGGCATCTAGACGACGCAAGATGGTGTTCAGCGTCGTCTCGATGGCGTTGGTGGAACCGGCGACGGACTGTGAACTCATCGTGGCGGCAGCGGAACCTGGGTCTCGTGATACCAAATTGTCACATCCCGGGTGCAACGGTAAGTTGGTGGGAGCTTCTCTTCTTAAATTGTACTCAAATGAGGTAGTTGGTCTCTAACCTGAACCTCTTCGGTGTGCACTGAGGAAGCAGGGAATGGGAACCAAAGGTCTAATCTCAAAACCAAGCACCCCCTTTGCTAACGCCAGTGCTAGGTTTATATACTACATGCGCCGGGATACAATTCCTTAACAAACTGATTCTAATTGATCACTTTCATAAGTAAATATAGGGATAAGTATGGGATTAGTTAGGTGCCGACGGGGACTTCCCTTGTTCCTTCCCGTGCCACCAGTACTGTAGGCCCCACATGACTCTTGGTCAGTAAGATGGAGACCTAATCTAAACTAATCCAATGCAATTGATTCAGGATGATAGTAGGGAAGTAAAAAGGAACCCACTTTTATCTTTTCTTGAACCTTTAATTTGGCCTCTTGAGTATTTGAGTTTTCCTCAATCTCCACTGAAGCTACAGATGCTAGAGCAAGCTGACCAACATAATCTTCAAAATAGTCACTCCCGAAGAGCATCCCAAAGACAGCAGCTGGATCGACCATGTTATCCCTAAAATGAGATTTAAGGAACCGTGTAAGAAAAACAATTTATAGCACAAGGCTTATCTAATTTCCATAAGATTCTGCATCAAACTATGTGTACTATCTTTTATGAAAAATACTGGTGGCACCGTTTCAATTGGATGCTCAAAGGTGAGTCACTTGTCTGGTCATTACCTAAAACAGATACCTTTTTTATGGGTTATAAATTGTGAATTTGTGATGTCTGTTATTTCCCCACCCCTAGCCTCCTCAACTCACCAACCACACTTATGGTCTGAACCAGCTAGATCACTATAATTAAAACAATCCTGAGCCAAGCTATTTTGTGCTTACAGAAAAATAACTCTGTTTACCATATCTGAATCAAAGTTCATGACTTACTGGGGTATACCCTCCTTTCCATGCTTATCATAAGCCTCCTTTTTTGCAGGGTCACTTAGGACTTGGTAGGCCTCCCCAAGTTCCTGTTATGATCAAGCAATTTAAGTCACAAGTCTGTAGTGGCAAACCAGGCGATTGGTCCCAAAGAGACATTTGGCCACATACAGTGAAGCCCCTAGTTTCAGTACTATCCATAAATCATTCGCATTCAATAGTTTCAGTAATTACAGAGGCAAAAGACGAGACAATTAAGAAGCAAACATGTTCGTCACAAAAATTAAGCATCCTTACGCTATGCTATTTGTGGATGAGCAACCATAAATGGATCAAAACCTACCTGAAATTTCTCTGCCGCGTCAGGGTTCCCGGGATTCTTGTCCGGATGCACCTGCTTTGCCTGAGGGAACGAGGCACCATACAAATCCAGAAGGTGAGCCCAACAACATCCTGTCGAATTCAAAAGGGAAGAGCGAAGGGCGGGACGAAATCGGTCACCTTGAGGTAGTACGCCTTCTTGATGTCGGCGGGGGAGGCGTCCACGCCGACCCCCAAGACGTCGTAGTAGGCGCTGTCCTTGACCATGGCAGGCACCTTCCCGGATCTCTCGCCTGCCGACGACAACGAGGGCTACGCGCGGCGTTAGCGCCAACGACAAAGCGAATGCTGTCGGCGACGGAGGCAGAGGCTGGGAGGATTCGGTGCTGACCTTTCGAGTCGGAGCGGAATCGGAAACCGGATCCAAATCAGAAGATTTGGGGGAAATTTTTGAATGCGAGAGCAGAGGAGAGAGACGGTTCTTGGATTCGCTATTTTGCACGTTTGCTGTTGGGCTTTATTAAAATGCACACGGGCTACGTGTAGCCTCTGTGATGTTAACGAAGCCCAGCGACGAAGCGTGTAAAATAGCAAATATTTCGGCCCACGCGCAGGTGCAGAAGAAGTGCAGGTGGTGTGTCGTGGGAGGAGGGGGTTTGGGCCGGGACACGAATTGGGCTTATTTAGATCTATCAGCCGAGTCCTTTGTAGCCTTTCACATGGTCAGGTGTGCATACGTGAGTTCACAGAGATCCCTCGTTGAGTGGGTGTTGAACAGCCGCTTTTGCAGCTCAAAACAAAATACAGTCGCTGCGGCCGATCCTTCTTCCAAAGTGCAGTTCGTTCTTGATATCCACGCTTGAGGAACAGCCAAGCTATTTCGTTCAACCTTCATCATCCGATAGTGTTGTACCAGCCGAGTGACTTGGAAAGTTCTACAACGACGCGAGGAGACTATCTGACTCGGAAAGAAGCCAGAGTAGAGGAGGCCACGGCCACGTACGCACGGGAGAGGAACACGGCTACGTACGGGCATGCTAGTTAAGCGCTGCTGACGCCCGGCACAGCGCAGCCTCGTGCCCTGCTCTACTTTGGCGGGATCAAGAAGTAAATATAGCGCACATGCATGTGGATCGAACAACTCTCTCGGAGCAGACCGGGAGCACGCTGACTTGGACGGGTGACGCACAGGCTTACGGGTGCTGCCCTCCTTTGTCTTCGTTCAGATTCTGGGGACTCAACTAACTCCTCTGGAAGCTAATTAGGTGGCAAAGCTGTGTCGAGTCGGCAACTAGAATATATCCCTGCCTGCTCTGACTTTCTCGGATACCCAATCCGTCCTAGTGGCACATGAGGAGGTCTTAGCGGGCGTGTACGCGGGACTTGGACTACTTCATACCTGTAGTCTAGTCAATGCGTTTTCTAGCTGGAGCTTACTCGTCAACTGGTCTCTCCAGAAAATGTTTAAACCCGCAAATGGCATCTAGATCGTGGTTACCAACACATGTTGTCAAGTGCCTGTTTGGATCACGTCCAAACCTTTGGGTGACGCCGAAAGTTGGATGAGAAAAAATTTGCGCCCCAAGTTTCGGCATAAAAAATGAGGTAGCAAGAACTCTATTGAGTGACTGCGCCACGATCCAAACAGCTCCTAAGTCAAACAACGGGAGAGAGGTAACTGATCGGTGCCCAAAAGGTATTATAGCACGACAGGAAGCTAGTGTCTAGAAACGAGATCGGAAGAACCTGTCCGCACGTGCCCGGGGTGAGCTCATCCAGAGCACTTGGACAAAGTGCATCTCATCATCCCCTCCCAGGCACCAGCTTTCCTGCCAACGGCCAAGCAAACGTGTACGCCTTCTACGTTTCCTTCTGGGTTATCTCGATCGCCCCGCTGCGAGAACAACGCACGGGCGCATGCCACTTGGACGGCGTCGCGCCCGGACAGGTCGTCCACGCCGACAAACCTTTTCTTGCCGGCAAAAATCTCTACAGGCGGCTTCATGGTTCGACCGTGTCTCTCTGAGGCTGCGGAGCTGTGGTTGCAGTTGTACGCTGAGATGGTGAAGCTGCTTGCCACATTTGTCGGCAACTCCCAAGAGTTGCCGAGAAATCGAACAACCTCTTTCGCTGCTGCTTTGGGGTTGGGTTGGATTTGCGACTTGTCGAAAATGTGTTAATCACAGGTGCCGTCATTTCGATGTGTTCTTCTCGGATGCAGGCTTCACGTTCTTTTGCACTGAAACAGCTCCGTTGTACAGGGCAGTAAAGGCAATGCCATAAACACGGGAATTTCACATAAAAATGGTTCAATTCACGCAGGATTTAACGAAAAATCATGTACCCAATGCTTCCTCTAAGCTTGGTTAAGAGTCAGTCAACTAAAAGCAACAGTGTTGAAGGGCGAACAGGGGAATGCGTAGAGTAACAGAGGCGGCGAACGGGCACGGAAGATAAGCTTTTACTATTTCTTCACCAGGAATGAGGAGATCAAGTACAACCGGATCGGCAGTCAAATTCCCTAAAATATCTTGCTGTTGCCGATGCGCGTAGGCTCCGGCCGCTGCTACATTGTGGACATGGTCATCACCGCCGGCATCCAAGTCAGCGGCAAAAGGTTCAGCCGCTCCCACCTCTGCTTCCGGTTCATCATCCCAAAGGTTTCCAGAGTGCGCCGCTGCCGCAGCAGCCGTGGAAACCATCGGCAGATCAGGAGCTTCACAGTGCATCTTCTCGGACGACGAGGCCGCCGCCGCGCCGGAAAGCTCAGATTGGCTGCTGCTGCTGCACACTTCGATCCAGCCGCCGTCATCGGATTCCCACTCCGGCAAGGCCGCGCATGGCCCCGCCAGTGACCTGATCCTGTCGGCCGGGCTCTCCGGAAGAAGCTCCTCGTCCTCCTCGTCCGCGTCCGACTCCCACAATGCGGCGTCCAGCGTGCTCTTGGGGGACACCCACTTGGCCTTCACATCATCCTCTGCTTCGCCGGCTGGTGATGCCAGGAGGAACGGGTGCTCCAGCAGCCGCGCCGCCGTCCACCGCTCGCTGGCGTCCCGGCACAGGCACCTGCCCAGGAAATCCTTCGCCTCCGCCGACAACCACTCCGGCGCCTGGGGCACGGCGTCCGTGTACCCGATGACGCGCACCGCGGCGACCACGTCGTCGAGGTGGGTCCACGGCGCGCGGCCCGTGGCCATCTCGATGACGGTGCACCCCAGCGCCCAGATGTCGGCCGCGGGGCCCTGCTGCTCTCCGCGCGCGACCTCGGGCGCCATGAACGCCGGCGTGCCGCCGAGAAACCGGCCCCCATCGGAGGAGGAGGAGGAGCCGTCGTCCCCGACCAGGCGCCGCGCGCAGCCGAAGTCCGCGAGCTTGGCGCGGCCGTCGGCGCCGAGGACGACGTTCCGCGCCTTGACGTCGCCGTGCACGACGCGCTCGCCGTGGAGGTACGCGAGCCCCCGGGCCACGTCCGCCGCGAACGCCCGCGAGGCGGGCTCGTCCAGTCGGCCCCCGTTCCGCTCCGCCTCGTCGACCAGCGAGCCGCCGGGCGCGAAATCGAGGAGGACCTGGAACTCCCCTCCCGCCGCGGCGCGGTAGCCGAGGCAGGGGAGCACGTGCGGGGAGCGGAGCGAGGCCATGATCGCCGCCTCGCGCCGCAGCCGCTGCGCGGCGGCGCCTGCAGCCGACTTCACCGCGAGGAGGAGCTCCTCGTCCTCGCCCGCCGCGAAGAGCGATACGACGGCGCCCGACGCGCCGCGGCCCAGCGTGCGGAGCCGCCTCATCTCCCCGGCAGCGTACATCGTCGTCGTCGTGACTGATGATCCCGGTGTGTAGGTTTCTTGCGGTTTCCTTCTTTGGCTAGGTTTCGGGGGGGAATTACCGTCTGCGTGGTGCGACGCCGCGTGGGGCGGTTATTTATAAGCAAGCTTGGGCAGAAGAGGAAGTCGGACCAAGTTCGGTGCAAGATCTGTTCGGCGTGCCGCGCTCGGTGGCGCGCCCGCGGCAGCACGTGAGATTACGTGGGGGGAGGAGGGCACGGGACACTCGTCGCGCTGAGGCTGACTTGTGGGCCGCACGCGGCGGGCCCTCAGTCCTGACTCCTGACCGGTGGAGCTTTTTGCAACGTGGGGTTTGCGGGGAAGGCGGATGGAAAACGAGGGCTAATTGCCTATTTGGGGCTGTGTGAGCATATGAATGGGGATTCGATTTTTGGGTCAAATTTCTGACGACTCATGGGTCAAGTCTGCCGAAACCGATCAAATTTTAACAATCTATTCCTGGTCGATTTCATCTAATTTTTGTTGTAATCTGTCGGTTTTCATTGGTTTCTTTAACCATGGGTGTGGGTCAATGAATATCATGATAGCACTACTACTATTTATTGTACCTACTAAAAAGAAATATGGGTGGAAGTCGTCCCCACCAAGAGAGGATAGTAGCCACGAGCAAGGCACCATGAACAAAAGTGTGTAGAGTAAACGTGTAAGTGATGTCACGAAGTTGAGTAAGATGTGAAATGTTGATGTTATTGCGTGAGTTTTATATAGTAGCGAGAAGGGTGATGGCATACAGTCCACTGGTTGGAGTCTAGTAGACCGTTTCAAAGAAAATGGGAGAATGACGTGTACTCTTCTAGATCATTGTTGATATGCTAAACGTATCTGCTTTCATGGATGATGAAACCTCAAAAGGGTACGTCCAGAGGATAGATAGATAACGCCTCAAAATCCTTTCCACGACATCTACACCTGCTTCTCATCATCATTTGAGTCACACTAAGTCCAGGCTTGGAGATTGGAATCCGGAAGTCTGGTGCACCATGAATAGTTCCTAAGAGGACTGATGATAAAAAATATGGAGGTGGTGGTGAGGAGGGGATGACCTCCCTTCCATACCGTGTTGAGCTCTTGACTCTACGCTCCTCCCGGTTGAAATGTGAATGCAGAGTATAATTTAGAAGTTTCTAGAGCAACCTCTCTTTCTACATATTTTGAAATGGTTTACACATTTAAAGATGGTACAATCAAATTTGACTCAGGTAATCCACGTCGACCAGTTTTTGAAATGAGTAAATCATGTCAGATATATCTGCTTTTATGGATGATGAAACACCAAAATGGTACGTCCAGAGGATAGATAGATACCACCTCAAAATCCCTTCCATGATATCAACACATGTTTCTTGTCATCATTTGAGACACTAAAGTCCACTCTTGGAGATTGAAATCCGGACAGTCTGGTATACCATGAATAGGTCATATGAGGACTTATGATAAAAAAAAGAATAGTGGTGGTCAGGACTACACTGGAAGCAGATATGATCCTCTGACGTGGGCTTGCTGACATGTGGGTCCATGGCCCACACGTCAGTGACGGTGTCGCATGTCAGAGCTCAAACGATCTGTCCGGACTCAGGGGGAGGGAATGACCTGTTAGAGATAATGAGTCCGAAGAGGAATTAGAGTTAGAATTGTAATAGACTTGGAGTTGTAATACGCCTAGAGTAGGTGTAACCGAGCTGACTTAGAGTAGTAGGAGTACCCGAGTTGACTTAGAGTCAGGCTTCTCTTGTAATGTATGTGTTGTAAACAATGTGGCCTCCGGACATATATAAGCAAAGGCAAGGCCGATGCGAAGATCATCGAGCCATAGTACCACAAATACTACCACGCCTCTGATTCTTTTCTTTCATGACCTCCCTTCCATCCTATGTTGAGTTCTTGACTCTGCCACTCATCGTCCGATTGAAATATGAATGCAGACTATAATTAAGAAGTTTCTAGAGCAATCCCTCTTTCTATGCATTTTGAAATGGTTTACACATTCAAATATGGTACACTCAAATTTGACTCAGGTAAACCACGTCGACCAATTTTTAGAATTGAAGGAGTAAACGTGGCAGGTACATATAAAAAACGTCTGCAAATGAGTATCTTAGGTGCCGTAATAGTATCCAGGCACGTAATGATCTGTTCTCATCAGGAATGCTTACACCTGTCTCCAGGTGACGCAAGCCATGCAACACCGTGCCGTGCGTGGTTGATCCAACTGAACCTCGCTGCCGCCTACCCCCAGACTAGCACAGGTTGGTGGGTTCAGTGATCGTCTCGCTCTTGACCGCATAGTAGTGACAAGTATGAAGCAGATCCGGTGTCTGTTGCCCCTCGTTCTCCTCCTTTCCGGTTGGGGAAACGGCGCACTTGTCATTCTCGGCGTCGCCGGTGGAAACGCGCTACAGTGAGCGGCATTGCAACAATCATCCCAGCTGCGGCATTCACGTACTGTCCAGCTAGATTCTCGAAGTTTGGTTTGGCAACAGTCTTCTTTGTGAACACGTTGCCTTCTGGAAACGAGTAGCATGTGCATAATACCAGTATGGCCAACTAGCAGCGCGTAACTGCTGTGTGTCGGTCGTTGGTTACCTCGTGCCGGCAGTCCATGATCAGCAGCAGCGCCAAAACCAATCAAAAACAAACACCGCATGTGGGAAGCCATCCATGTGGCCTGTGGCGACGGCAAAGGGAGCGAAGGAACCGAACCGAAGCGTCGCGCGTTGGTGACTTGGTGCGGGACACGGCGCGCGGGTCCAGTTGTCACGGCGCCGGGCGGTGGCGAGGGGATGCGGCAAGCCCGCCGCGCGCGACGACGATGAAAGGAAATGCGCGCGCGGTTTGGTAGGCTACGCATATCGCGAACACATGGTGCGCGCCGATTCGCCGGCTCATGATTGGGTGCGCCGGGCGCGTTTAGATTAGTTTGACAGCAACCCATTCACTGATGGATGAGGTGGTCAATCCAGGCCGCCGCCGTCGGTAAGTAATTTAGTTATTAGCAGCAGCAGGGCGGCCATCATTAGCCGGTGGTGGCTTGGGATCTATCATGGGTTCTGATGATTAGCAAGCACGCGGGACGACGGTTCGTATCGAATTGAGATACATGTTTTTTTATATAAAAAAAATAAAAGGTCAGCTGCTTTTGTAAGTCGAGGTACTACGAGTACTAATCATTATTAGCTGGTGGCTTGGTATTACGGGTTCCGATGTTGTACTGCAACGATCTTTCCTTTGACGAGTACACGCATACATGCCGTACCCTACCTTTGAGAGCCTGTGCCAGCGCATAAACTCGCTTACCTGTCTTCTTAGTTAATGCTAGAAATAGGAATCGGTACCGAGTACCTGACCGAAGTCCTCGACGACACCACATGCTGAAGATACACACCACCACACTGGTTTGTAGTTCTCCAGCAGTCAGGTTCCACCAAGCGTCCTCTGGCCTTGCTTGGATCCCAAGATGCGCTTGTTCAGCCGCGGAGCCGGGCAAGAAGAAAAAGTAATCTCGAAATGAATATCGTGTCACGTCACGGGTATCATCGCTGTACTCTTCCGCGTAACCCGGCACTCGTCTCGAACTCGAGAACGGCGACAAAATGCTCGGCTCGATCGAGTGACAGCGACGAAACAGGATGTGGATTCCTTCACTCGGTCCGTTGCTTAAAAGGGAGGGGAAAGACGGGTCGCAAAAGTTTCCCGGAAAAAGGCCGCCCGTGGGTACGAGCCAGCCTCCGCCAGTACGAAAACCGAAAGCCGCGGGGCGTACTGCTCTGGGCGGACGACGGTGCTGGAGTAGACAACATCCCCATGTCCGGGTGTAGTCCATTTCGAGTAAGGTTCGGATTTAGAGTGCCAGAAGGAAGCAGCAACAGATGTTCTGAGGTGTCTTGGTTCTGCGGAATTAACGTTTGCTTGTGTGCGATCAGACGGCTGGCAACCTACTTGCTGGACGTGCCGTGTGGACCAGGAGCTGAAACAGCGATGGAGGGAGGTATCCCACGACGACTTTCACAGCCTGGAAAGCCCATCCCAGATTCACCGCCAGGTCCCCTCTCCCGCACCGACACGTTATCCGGAATCGCAGCAACGACATGTCCCTCCTCTCTCCTGGTGAGAAGCAACCGGTACGGCGCGACGCTTACTTGCAAAAAGGGGCAGCTCAGCTCCGCCTGCGGCTGCTGCTAGCTCCCTTTTACGCCGGCCGGGCGGCGCGCACGTTGCCTTTCTGGGACCACGGCATGGCAGCCCATGCGAACTGGCGAGGAGGAGTCCTTTCTACGTCCTTGCTGACGCGGCGCCATCTTTTCCCTCTGCGCCCAGGCCTACGTGGAATCTTCGGCGCGTGGCGTGCTGGTCAGGGAGGGGATTGGCCGTGTTCCTGTGCTTTTCACCGCCGGAGTCGCGGTCACGGCTACGCGGGCGGTGATCCAGCAGTACGCAAGCAACGCGGTAAAATTTTCAAGCTTTACGTGAGAGAGAACACGTCGACGAGAGAGTGTTCGCGCGAGACCGAGAACGCTTCCGCAGGAAACAGAGGAGTTTGGAATGAACGAGAGTCTCCGAAATATAGGACTGGTGACGGGGGCGAGCAGAGCGAATTTTGGGCAAGAACAAAATCCATCGCACTGGTCCTTGTTACACTGTAATTTGCATTGCATGGGACTCGTTCACAGGCTGGTAGAATCAAACGCTGATGCCGCGCCTCGTGTCCAGGCGAAGCGTCATCGGGTCCTCCTACATCGTGGGCGCTATCCTCACTGTCACCATCAACGTCGACAAGGGGCTCCACCTCCGCGTTCCCGAATTCTACCTCGTTGCTGCTGACGACACCGGCGTCGTCGACGGCGGCCTTCCCTTCCGCCGGCACGGATGGCGTGGAGGTCACGTCGATCCAGCCCTCCTCCTCCTCGGAGTCCCAGTCCGGTACTGTCGAAACGGAGCACGCCAAGGACCCGATCCGTCTGGCCGCGCCGCAAGCCAATTCGTCGTCCTCGGAGTCCCAGTCCGGTACTGTCGAAACGGAGCACGCCAAGGACCCGATCCTTCTGGCCGCGCCGCAAGCCACTTCGTCGTCCTCGGAGTCCCAGTCCGGTACTGTCGAAACGGAGCACGCCAAGGACCCGATCCTTCTGGCCGCGCCGCAAGCCAATTCGTCGTCCTCGTCGTCGGTGTCGGACTCCCAGAACGCGGCGTCCATCGTGCTCTTGGGCGACACCCACCGGTTCCCCTTGCTGCCGCCGCCGGATTCGGCGTCGCGGATGAACGGGTGCTGGAGCAGCTCCGCCGCCGTGGGCCGGTCGCTCGGGCGCCGCGCCAGGCAGAGGCTGACCAGGTCCTTGGCCTCCGCGGAGAGCCATTCGGGGACGTCCGGCACGGCGTCCGTGTACCCGATGAGGCGCACGGCGGCGAGCGCGTCGCCGACGTGGCTCCACGGCGCGCGCCCGGTGGCCATCGCGATGACGGTGCACCCCAGCGCCCAGACGTCGGCGGCCGGGCCCTGCTCCTCCCCGCGCGCCACCTCGGGCGCCATGAACGCCGGCGTGCCGCCGGCTGGCGGCCTGGGGGACGCGGCTATCCTCCTCGCGCACCCGAAGTCGGTGAGCTTGGCCCGGCTGTCGGCGCCGAGGACGACGTTCCGCGGCTTGACGTCCCCGTGCACGACCCCGGCGCCGTGGATGTGCGCGAGCCCGCGGGCCACGTCGGCCGCGTACCGCCGGACGTCGCGCTCCTCGAGCCGGCCCCCGTTCCGCGCCGCCTCGTCCGCCAGCGACCCGCCGGGCGCGAACTCCAGGAACAGCTGGTACGAGCCGTCGCGGCGCGCGCGGCCGCCGGCGCAGGGGACGACGTGCGGCGACCGCAGGTCGGCCATCACCTCCTGCTCCCGCACCAGCGCCGCCGCGCCGCGCTCCGGGACGGACTTTACCGCGAAGAGCCGGCCCGAGGCCTCGTCCGCCGCGAGGAACACCTCCGCGCCCGACGCGCCGCGGCCCAGCGTCCGCACCCGCGTCCACCTCCCAATCGGCGCATCCATTGCTTTCTTCTTCTTCTTCTCCTTCCTTGCGAGTTGGGACGAACGAGGTTGTGTGTGTTTTGGGCTTCCTGTTGTTGGTCCTTGTGTGAATCTCCTGGATCGAGCTTAAGTGTGTGCCGAGTATTTCTCTGCGCTTATATAGATGGCTAAGCTCAGAAGAGGGGGTGAAAAGGGCGAGACTTGGTACATGGGATTAGGTAGGATCTCAAGTTTAGAACATGGAATGCAAAGGTGTTTGGCGTGTGTAAAAAAGGTCACTCGATTAGATTAGGAAAATAAGCACGTCTTTTCTTGGGCACGCATTGCCTTGGACCTCCTCAGGACCTTCCTGCCCCTGTGTGCCGGTGGTGTGGACTTTTTTACGCGAGGTGGGAACGCGCGCGCCGCGGTGAATCAACGGAACGAACCTTCGCCTCGTCCGCGTCAACTCCCCCCGGTCGGTCAGTCACGGCTTGCCTCCCTCGTCTTCGCTTCAACAGGTTAAACGTGCCAAAAGAAGGTCGAGTCTGGTGGTTTTGGATGCGCACGCGGCGAAGGAGCGCTCCCACTGATGACTGATCCAAGTCAGAAGGGTATAGGGGACACGGTTGGTGAGTTGACACTGTGTACCGTGGCATCTCGTGGGATGGAAGTCCACTGCAAAATTATGGCGCGTCGCCACTCAGTTCCAGGCCTGATTCTCAGTTCGTACTGTATCAAGCGCGTCTACCACAACAACGTGTTGATAAAGATTGAAATTTCGCTGCCGTGACCGTAATCTCGGATGAGGCGGCGGCCGCAACACCAGCGTGTAGAAATTAATATCTCCGTTCATTTTTAATTATTATCAACTAGTTTAAAAAAACTAACCGATAACAAGTAAAAAACAACGGATATAGTAGAATGAAGAACGGCTCAGCGCGTTAACCTCATCAAATCCAGGAACAAACCGCCCGCGTGCATGTGCTGATGAATTGTGGCAGCCAGTTCCATTCTATTGATGACCAAATTTAACAATACTTTGTTATATTGGATATATCTGACCAACTCAGATATTTTTATTGGATTTTAGAACCTTGACACGGGTTTCAGGTCAGATATATCCGACCTAGGGTGGACATATTCAATATATCAGACATATCCGACGTCCGATCGGGTTCCAGAGCCTTGGCACTGGCTCTGGGTCAGATATATTCGATCTTGGTCGGATATATTCGATGCGTCAGACATATCCAACCATTGGTCGGATTCCAGGACTGTGGCAGCTAGGTCTGGTCGGATATATCCTGGCTAGTTTGGATATATCCGATCCAGTCAAAATTAGCACAGTTGGATTCAGAATTTAAGGACTAAAACTCAAATATTTGAAGATCTAATGTATTTTGAAGCATGAAAAACAACTAAGAAGTATCAAGGAGCCAAGATAGAAGAAATCCAAGCCAAAAGTCAAGCCCGCAAAAACCGGACTATCCGGTTTGGAATACCGGAGTATTCAATTTTTTATGAAGAGATAAAGTCCGATTAGGATTTAAGATTTAGTTTGTTTATGAAAGATTTGCACGTGTACGAGTCAAAGAACTACGTCATGCTCCTATATAAACATATGTCACTGTCGATTGTAACTTATCATCAACACAATCAATCGAATTACTATTTTTTATACTTTTTGCTCTAATTTTTTATTCTTTTCATTTTTCTTCAATTAGATCCCTTACCGTCCAGACGTCATTTAACCGGAGGAGAAGCACCTCATCAAAATCCGATAATGTCCTTGACTGCCGTCAATCCTACCAAACAAAACCATCTAGTTTCTATAGTTTCGAACAGATACTTTGATTTCGTGTGGCAAAACATTCCATTCACCGGCCGCGGCGGGATGGCAGTAGCACCAGCAGCAGTTGGACACCGGAAAGTCTGTAAACACGTCGGTCGAGTTTGGCCGTGCGCCAAAGGGACGACGACGTATGTCAGGCACCCTGTGCACATGATGAAGTACTTACTACTCCTAGTACTCGACACCTTTTTTGAGATCCGAAAACTCGCTTTTAATTTGCTACTAGCTGCGCCCAACTCAACTCAAAGTTTCAGCAGTTCACACCACTCTCAAGTCAAACGGCAGCGATGCCGAGCAATGTCAACCCTTGGGCGCTTTCAAAGGGATTGCTTATTGAGTGGCTGAATTAGAATGTCAAAGTGAACGGTGGATTAAATAATACTAGTTCGTCTATGATTGAGTCCTATTCCACTGGACATTCCATTCTCTAAGTGATCTTTTAGAGCCTACCACTTACTCGAAGTACGGTATTACTACCACTACGTATTACTAGTATACTGCAAGCGGCTGCAAGGTCAATCAAGGATCCTTTTCGTTGGACCAGCTCCAACTCTGTGTGCTGTGTAGCAGGTCAACCGTTTTGACATCTCTTGATTGGCCTTTGCCGCAGAGAAGAAAGTGCCCTGCCCCTGCCTGCTATTCGACCCAAATCCTGCTGCTGAATGAAGGCGATCGACGCAGTTGACGACTAGCGAACATGATGTGATACGAGGATCGGAGAGGCGTCGCGCGTCTGGTTCGATTTCCCAAGGCCGAGAGGATCTTCGAGAGTGACGGACACGAACGCTGAAAATGCGTATGGACGTATATGTACGGACGAGGAAATGGGGGAAGGCCTACCTCGGAATGCAGTGCAGAGAGAGTGCCAATTCAGACGAACAATAATACCTTCCGTTTTGACTTCGACGTGGTGCAAGCATCCACAGCGATTACGATTGCTCCTCGTGATCATGTTCATGCATCGGATTTCTCAAACGGAAATCACTGAGCTTGTGCTGCACTCCAGTATGGACAAATTAAAGGTGATGTGAACTAAACATTTTTCCTCTCGAGAGTTGTATTTGGGAGAACGATGTCAAACCTGTTGCTTGCGAGTGGTGATGCGCCGTAACATGTCTGCGTGCTGTGTACGTACTTGGTGTTTCAGGTAACAGAGTCAGCGGCCTAATTATTTCCTTTCTTCTAAAGAGGGGAGGGAGGTCAACGTCCTTACACAAAAGTAGTACACTACTAGTAGGAGATACAGGAAAAGGAGCATGGCCTTTACGCCCAATGGACGTTGCCTTGCAAAGTCTCCACAAATACTTTTATTTTTGTCAGCAAAGGGGTTGACGATCTTTTTTTTATAAAAAAGGATGGGATTTCTTATTGGAACATCGTCCACTTTTAGGGTCAATCACTCCTTGCGTCTCCATCTAATGGAGGACAGTATCATTTGTTTATATCGATAGAAAAATGGGAGAGAGAGAGAGAGAGAGAGGGGTACAGCCTTTTGGCCAGCTCCACCACCAGATCACGCCCAGTCTGATGAACTCTGGATTTGATTCCTGCAATTGGCAGCTTGCCACTGGCGGTCTTTGGCGTTTGGCGAACTGGTGAGTTAGATAAGGGTAAAAGGCAGCTGGCTAACCACTTGGCATCTAAACTTCAAGTGATCCAACAAACAGATTAGGACTGGACTTTGCAGCTTGGAAATCGTTGGGACAGGCAGCTGTGGCCTGCACTACCCGGTCACGGTCCATAATCGAGAGCTCACTCGCCAAACCGACTGAGAAAAAGAGGTGCTGTTTCCACTCCACGGACGGAGCTTGACGAAGAGACACAGAGGAGTTAGTTAAAGAGAAACAGTATGTGTAATTTAAATCACCTTCTCATTTTACCCTCATAAAGACGGGGAAAAAATTATATGCAACCACATGATTTCACGTAAGAAAGTGGGCCCGACTTTTAAAACTATGAGCGATTGCAAACAAGTTGATTTGCAGCCCGGCTGCATAGAACTGTTTTCCATAAAAACAGACGAATTTATCTCTCTTTCTAAGACAGAGGAAGCTAAAATTGATCTTAAAAAAAAGGCAGAGGCGTATATTTCCAAGAGATATGGACCGCATTGAGCCCATTGAAGGACCAAACACTGGACCTAACTACGAATAACTGGGCTACTATCATCCTTCCGTCGAACACGTCGTTGGGCTATCTTTCCTTGTCATGACGGGCCTTACTTGGGCCTCCGTTTTTGGTCCGTGCCTCTGTGGGAGACTCATTATACACTGGTTGGTTGTTCTGCTAGTGTCGTGGATGTGTCATCAAGACATTTTACAGCCAGTTTACGACCACTGTAGCAGATGAAACTGCTCCTTCTCATTCATCCTAGTTCACCTACGGCTCTTGTTTGATGATTGTATGCATCAACTTAAACTTAGTACATAAAAACCTGGGAGGCCGCTACAAATGAACACGTAAGCTTTTACGGTCGAGCAGGAAGGTATACGTATAGGATATCCGAGAGAATTTGTATATGTTATCTGGAACCTGGAGAGGCACACGTATCGAGCGAACAGCACATGGCCAGGCCGGCTCCACGCTGATATAAATAAAAGCCGTGGGCCGATCGATAGAGTAGCTGCCCTGTCCTTATCTATCGCGAAACAAAGTCGGATAAGAAAACATCAGTCGAAATCCCATCAACTAATCTGTCCTTGACGAGCGCATGTCCGGTTCATTTTGGTATCTAAACATGCGATGTTCCGGCTAATCATGCGTTTTGGTGCCTAAATCCATCAACTCAGGCTGGTTCCAACGCCGTCGTCCCGAGGCAGGGCACGAGGTCGGTACAGCCAGGAGGATCCGACTTGGAGGGCATAATTAGAGGCTCTCGGGATTCGGTTGGTGTAATCGCACGGTTAAAAATTTATAAAAATATGTAGTAAGTTATAGTTAACTAATATGATTTTATTGTATCCATTTAATTAACTCATAATTTTTTTGAACTCAAAATTGAAAAATTTGTGTGACGATGTCATAGATCTGACGTGACTATGGATCGAATGATGTAGACTGGTGTTAGAACACTGGTGGTTGAGAGGAACAGAGAAAGGTAATGTGCCGTGGTACAGAAGGAGATATACGCAACCTACCCATTAGAACCAGCCTCATGCCTGATGTTGCAATAAGAGAGGAATGGATCATTGGAAATGGAGTACGATTGAAGGTTAGTTTGGTTTGACTGTGAGCTGTGAAAAAATTATTATGTGTTGTGAGCTGTAGAAAAGGTGAAAGATGTTTAGCTGTAAACTACTGTAAAATTGTATGAGCTATCAAACGATCGAATTTTAGAATAATGTCTTCACTACATAGCTTAAATTTTGATCTAGTTTTAATCATATTTTCCCAAAAACTTTTATGAATATTCAAAAAATTCAAATAAAAAATAGAAAATGCAATTTTGAGTAAATTTAAATCATATATGTGCAAATGATCGAATTTTTGAGAAATTTCTTCACTAAAGGCCTTGAAATTCACTATAGTTTTTATCGTATTTTCTAGATTTGTTTAAAAATTAAAATTAAAATTTTGATTTTTCCAAATTTAAAAAACATCGAATTTGGAATTTAAAAAATCACCGAATTTCAAACCATTACCAAAAGTTCGATCACACAACCGACAAAAACACATCCCAAGATACTTTCAAAATTGTACTATGAAAAAGTAGCTTTTATCAAAGCTGTTGGGAGAATGCAATTTCTTTTAGATTAACTTTTGCTTTAAAAAAATAGGTACTAAAAGCAGAACCAAACACACCCTAAGTACAAAGTACATTGTCGACGTGTTTTTAACTACACCCTAAGTACATTGTCGACGTGCTTTTAACTGTACCATTTTTATCTCATTTATTATGTGACATTTCTAGACTTCCGAGGGACCTAGATAAGCAACGTCAATAAAGGAATTAAATTGAAGCGTGTTTCTGCTAGAGAAAAAAGTGAGACATCAGTAAGGCCATTTATAGTGAGGATTTTATGAGGGTTTTTATGATATTAATTACTTTGTCACATCATATTTGATGATGACATAATATTGTATTTATGAAGAAAGAGATGTGATCAGTTTCATGGGGATGAAATCGGTCCAACTCGTTTCTAATGTCTTAAAAACAGTGTAAAACTAATATTATGATTAATCTAAAAACTGTGATAGGAGGATTATTTCATTTATGATTTTATCAATAGACTTAATAATATGATAGTATTGAAAACTGTAGGATAAAAGTCCTACCCACAATGACCTAAGCAAACAAGATTTTTATAGAGGTAGGCTACGGAGATAGACTAGCGGGAGGCGAGTCCAGGTCGGCACTGCGCGACGCGACTACTCGACTCTATCCCATCCACCCCCGCTGACAGCGATCGCTTCCCCCCTGTCTCTTGCATTGGTTGCTCTTCTCCCGGCTGGTTGTTGCCTCCTGCTTCTGCAGTCCCTCGTTTCATGGAAGCCGGCGACGTTCCCGTTGCCGCTGCTAACCCAGGTGCGCATCGATTCCACTTTTTCGCTTCTATAGTCTGTTCAACGTTGCTATCCGTTGCTTCTGATATTTGTAGAATTTTACTTACTCCTATTTTTAGTTTTCCCGTTTGCTAGTCATTTTCGTCGAGAGAGAAATGCTACCACGCGGAGAGAGAGAGAGAGAAACAGTGCTGCTTGCCTTCGCTTCCTACCCGCCGCCACGCAAACTCCTCCACTCCGTCCAGCCAGCACCACAGCGGCGCAGCAGAGCACGGCGGCCGGAACGGGGGCACAAGCTGTTGCCTCCTCATCCAGCTTCGATGGAAGGTGAGAGCCGCGCTATCCTCCCCAATCGCAGAATTGTCTCCTCCTTCCTTCTGTAATTGGATGTAGCCGGGATGTGTCGATCCCTGCGCGGAATGTTTTGTCCTTGGGCGGCGACGGGGACGGGAAGAGGATGAGCATGGGATGCCGCCATGCCGGGCAGCCGTGGCCGTGTCCGGCCGTAGATCTCTGAGGACAGGGGATGCGGGATTCGTCCGTCGGCACACGGTGGGGCCGCTGCCCTGCCTCGCCCTATTGCTCGGTCCGCCTCTGCTTTCGTTGCAACTCTTTGACTACTCACTCGGAATCAGAGGACTTTGAGTCACATTATTTCCGGAAACCAAATGCGTAGAGTAATTATGGCAGTTCCGTTTTAGTTGTGTCACGCTACGTTGCTTGTTGATTAGTTCCGTAGAGCTGTAAACGCTTCCTCTTTCTAGCTTCCGCGCAAAGTTCTGCAATTGTTTGCTTAATGTTATTCGTTAAAATGGCAAAAAAAGGATACCGACACTGTCCGTTTTTTGTTACCAGGATCGGTAGCTTATTTTCACCAACAATCCCAATCCCTTTTTCTTAGTGTTCTTTAATTGCGGAAGAAACACAGTTGAATAAATGGATTTCTTGTTGTCTTTCTTAATAAACACAGCTATTCCCAGTACTGAAAAGCAAGGGTATAGAATGGTTTTTGTGGTATAACTTGTGATTTGCTACATTGACTAACTCGTGGGAGCTAGCAGTATCTGATTATTGCTTTGTGACAGCAGGTGTGAAATGCATCCTAGCTATCTGCTGCATGCAGAGACATTGATTTGGAGTGTTCAAGAATTAACAGCCCTGTCGGTTCTGTGATTGAAATTCGTAAAGTCCAGCTGGCTTTTTTTCTAGGGCTTTGGATACTGCTATGATGAAGCATAGAAATGGGGTTATGATATTTCCTCTCTTTCGGTGTGTGATGGTTCTCATCATGGCTCAGCTGGGACTTGCTAATGTAGTGCTAATAGGGAATAATCTGACCATGTCATTTGATGACATTGAGGCAAGCTTTGGTAAGTTGTGGACAACTTACTGCCGTTTAGCTTTATCACATTCCATTGTGAAACTTGCCTTTTTTGTGTGCATGCCTTGCCTACATGCTTAATTAATGTTCTCTTAGTTGCACCTGCTTGTTTTTGATGATCCATAATTGCAGTGCACAACTCCCTATTTTGTTATCTTTGTTTTTTATCAGCTCTCTGATTAACACTAGGCTCGGTTATCGAAATTGGACCTGTCTCTTAAGGTTTTCCTAGTCCTATCCATTTTCAGTGCATAGAGTATATATTGTGTTGCATTTTTTAATAATTGAATGTGCGATGTCAATCTGGCTTGCAGCTCCAGTTGTGAAAGGAACTGGTGTCAATGGTATTGTTTATACTGCTGAGCCTTTGAATGCCTGCATTCCGTTAACAATCAAAGCATTAAAAGGCCCATTACCTCCCATCGCGTTGATCATAAGAGGTGGGTGCCCATTTGATGAGAAAGTCAGAAATGCACAGGATGCTGGATTCAATGCTGCAATAGTGTATGACAACGAAAACAGTGGCGTTCTGGTTTCAAGTAATTTACCTCATCACTCCCGCTTGCTCCGTTCTTCATTTGCATGATAATGTTACTGGTGTACATATCTGTATGTTGCTCTTTATTCGTAGCAAATTGATACCAACATAAATATATGACTTTGTTAGCACCTCTACCTGTTTAGACACAAATACCTATGCAGATCATGCCCATATAAATAAAAGTTTAATAGCAATAAACTGCACAAGTAGATACAATTTTATTCCACCAGTTTATCCTGATAGTTGAAACATATATCTTTTGCATTACTGACTAGAAATTTGACAGTGGCTGGAATCTCCAGTGGTATTCATATATATGCTGTGTTCATCTCGAAGGCCTCAGGGGAGGTATTGAAGAAATTTTCAGGCCATACTGATGTGGAGGTGTGGATACTACCTGCATTTGAGAACTCAGCTTGGTCAATCATGGCAATCTCTTTCATATCTCTACTTGCCATGTCTGCTGTACTAGCTACTTGTTTCTTTGTGAGAAGGCACCGAGTACGGAGAGACCGGCCTGGAATTTCAGAAGTTCGAGAATTCCATGGAATGAGCAATCAGTTAGTTAAGGCGATGCCAAGTCTTATTTTTACAAAAGTGCAAGAAGATAACTGTACATCATCGATGTGTGCTATTTGCTTGGAAGACTACGTGGTTGGAGAAAAGCTAAGAGTGCTGCCTTGCCGTCACAGTATGCTTGGCTAACTTTTTTGAACCACAATTTGCCTTTTTGTCCTACTGTAGTGGTGTGACTGTATGGGGCTCTGCCACATAGTTAAGTATGTCTAGCTGCTGCAATAACTTTTGAATCTTCAAGTTTAGAGAAAAAAAGAAAGGATAAGCTGTGCAGGACTTGTTAGCACAATCGTCTATCAGTGAACTCTAAAATCTGTTAATAAAACTTAGTTAAGCAGTCTTCTGTTTATTGCTTTGATCTATTCTAAATGCCAGATATATTTTCGTAGTTTATCTTGTTTTCTTACAAATATTATTGATATCCTGATCAGTTGATGCACGAATTGTACACTTCAGATAAAAAATGCTACGCAAAGAATGCTATGCCTATGGTAGTTTACTAATATCTTTGTCTGTTTTGTTGCAGAGTTCCATGCAGCTTGTGTAGACTTGTGGCTCACTTCTTGGAGAACATTCTGTCCTGTATGCAAGCGAGATGCAAGTAATGGGGCATCAAATTTCCCGGCATCGGAAACTACACCACTGCTTTCTTCTGCTGTTCGCTTACCTGCTTCTCGGCCTTCTTCATTCCAATCGAGTGTGGCTGCATCTCCTCCCTGGGCAATAAGCCGCCATCCTTCAATTCAATCTGTTTCTCGCGCCTACTCTGTTTCTAACACTCCCTATTCTCCTAATCCTCTTAGATCTTACATAAACTCACCTGCTATCGGTATAAGCAGAAGCAACACAGACTTTGCAAACATGTCATCTCCCCATCCTCGCAACTCACACATTTCCTCCACACACTCTTTGGTTGGCAGCCACTTGTCTCCACCAGTCCGTATAAGGTACTCGTCACCCCATATACCACATTCTGGATATGGATCACCCAGTCCACATGTCAGTTCGTCCTACATCTCTAACTCTGGGTATGGATCTTCAAGTCACTATCTTGGATCAGCCAGCCAGCATCGGTCATACCTAAGGCGTTGTGGAGAATCAGGACCAAGCCTGTCTACGTTGGGCCGTCAATCTCCACAACACTCCCAGCTGCCTCATGGCGAGTCAGAGACGAATCTAGCAGGCACATCGTCAGCTCAGTCGTTCCGGCAATCCTTCCTGAGACATTGTGGTGATTCAGATGCAAGCTTATCTGACATGACATCAGCTCAGTCGTTGCCAGGATATTGACTTCTTGGAATCAGCCTTTTTATCTGTGCAAGATACGGCATGATTTGTGCATACACAGAGGGGTGTAAGATAGGTGATTACTTGCATAGATTTGTTCCTTATGCATTTGGCTTCTTGTTTATTATTTTTAGTGACTAATAGTTTGCTTTTAGTGCTTCTGTGCATATTACAAGTAACATGAATGTGTTTGACAGGAATGGGCTTAAACCCAGAGAAGCTTTTCTCCCCCCCTGCTTGTAAATTAAATTTCTAATGCCTATGGGGAAAAAGTTACTAGTAGGGTTTTTGAACTCAGATACATGTTGTTTCCTATACTGTATGTTTATTTCCTCGAGCTAGTTTCTCTGGTATGACATCAATGTCGGACAGGTGGTTGTGCACTGGTTCCATGGTGCCCGTCTGTAGTCTGCTATTATGCGACCTGGAATCTGAAACTTTGAAGGAATGACACATTCAAGATGATATTTTGGGTTACTTCCCCCCTGTGTCAATGCTTGTATCTTCTGATTTCAGCTTCGTTGAAATTATGGGAAAGGGTACTAGACAGTGGAATTGAGTCAACAGAACCACGGTTTGCGCTAACTAAAGCCTCATCAATGTAGGATGCATATTGTATATTGCCCGCTTCCCTTGCTCTCTCTCGGTGGGGTTTTGTTTATACATTACGGATTACATAAAAGTTGTCTGTAGCAAAACCAAACGTGTTTTGCTAGCCTGTAAATTCGTCGTGCCGTGACTAATTGAGACCACGCCAGTCATACTGCTGCTGTACCAACCAATTGCCAATTTGATATGCTCTTGCAGACGCAGACAGGTATTGAAAAAAAATTAGGCGAGCTTTAGGCGTCCATGAAATTTGCCTACTGCTTGATCTGTGGGTGAAACGAGAGCACTCCTCTCCATGAAAGACTCCAGACGGCGGGGGCAACCTGTTCGTCCGGCTCCGGCCCCTCCCTAGTGTCTGTCAGTCACCTACACCGGAGACCGAACCAGGCCTACGAGGTCAAATCAAAGTTCAAACCGTCCGAACCCCTTGCGTCGCCTAGAGCAGGGACGGAGCCGAAAATTCAAAGGAAGCAAGCGCAAATCTTTCCCTATCTCTCTGGATTCGCGACGGGGCCCTTTCCCGTTTCCTGAGACACGATAAAAGCAGCAGCCGGCAGGCAGCAGACACCAGGAGGGAAAGACCAGAGCGGTGCGTGTTCACAGCTCAGACAGATGGACAGACACCGTGCATGCAGACAGATTTCAAAGACAGGCAGACTGAAAAGAGGAGGTTCTTTCGCTTACATGTGGTCCTCGAATGCTGAAACGGACCGGGGATGGAGAAATGCCCAAATTATTTCAGTTAAGCGATGCTTAAGAGATGCAGACGGCCATTATTTCAGCTAAGTGGAATCTAGCCGTACATTGCCTACACTACACTACAAGTAGTATGTGTGCAGTGCTCCGGAGTATAATTGAAGCTGGAAGACTGTTTTTCTTGGAAAACAAACTCCCCCTTCTCTCGGTCAGGTCATGTGAGCCTTTGATGCTACAGTTGCTAGTCACTTTGATAAGACTGACAGCCGCGGGCCCTACCCTCAGTGACCGACCACTCTGTTATGCTTATGCCAAGTGGGCCAGTGAGGGAAGAAGGCATCCACCACTCGCAGAGAAGAGGGGAGAGGGAAGAAACCAAAGAAGGAGCTGGCTGCTGCCACCGTGGCAGCATGACTGCATGAGCAGCCTACTACTGTGCCGGCTGGAGAAAAAGCAGAAATAATAGCTGACGGCCATTTTCTTTCTTTGATCCTTGCTTACAAGTAGGTAGGGCTACCACCAGTGTACAACGGACGAACACCACCCTCCTCCCCTCTCTTTTGGGGTTTCTCCGCACTCGTAATAAGCAGGCGCGGCAACACACGGCAATGGCGCAGCCGGACGCCGGAGGCGAGGCTGCCAACAAGCTGCCCCGGGACATCCATGGCCGCTTCGGCAAGAGGAGGAGCAGGTCAGTGCTCGAGTTCCCTAGCTCGTCTTGCTTGAGAGTTGGCTGCTCCTTTTTCGGTTATTTATCATGGTGCAAAGGGAATTAAGTGCCAATCCAGGAGTGTTATGATTTGTTTGCGAGCGCTCTCTTGGAACAATGGCAAAGTCTGGAATATTCATGTAGAATCCTCGCTATCTTACCTGTATAAACTTTTTCTGAGTCTGGATGTAGTGACACGTTCACAACTCAGGAGAGCGCACTTTCCTGCTTTGTATAAACACATTCACTAGGTATAAGTAGGAGGCCGGAGTTTTTGGGTTAATCATGGAAAGGATAACGAACTGTGAGCTGTGAATTTTGCTCCTTGATTTCGTCCGAAACGTTGTGCATTTTTTCATTTGGTAGCGGAGTATTATTTGTGCCCTGACAGCGGCTGCATTTACGCATGTCAGATTGGTTCCTTGCTGTCTTGAACAGTGGCCATTCAATTGTGTGCATGAGCTCTCAAAGACAGTGGCCTAAACATATATGGGCCTTCCTGCTGCTTGGTCCTTCGCCGTGCAATCAATATTTTGCAAGCATGTCGTTGCAAAGACAAGTGCAGTAGTGGTACTAGACTGAACCAGTGTCAATGCCGAAATGATGCTAGACTGAACCCAGTGTCATTTTTGGACTGCCGTTGTTGTCGTTGGACTGAACCCATACGATTCCTGGTGTTTTGCAGTCAACTGTCACATTTTCCGCGTCGTGACTCGTGTCTCTTTTCATGTAAAATCTGCAGGTTGCAGTTCCATGGTGACCACTGATGCCGAGGCATCCGCGCAAGGCTAGCACTTTGCGGGGAGGGCGGTGGGAGGAAGGGCACGGCATCATTGGTGCCGGAGCAATCTGGGAATGAAGCTGTTCGGTCCGGGGGGCGGGGGGGGGGCAGAAA
>VSTD030000003.1:0-29073 GCA_008808055.3 Sporobolus alterniflorus | reverse complement strand
GCGCCATGCCGTCGAAGAAGATATTCCCACACCCAACACAAAAGAAATTGTGGTGTTTTCCTCCTTCTTCCAACGCGGATTCGGACTCCCCAATTCGACTTCCTCCATAGGCACGTGGACTATTATCAGATAGAGCTTGTCCATCTGAATCCCAACTCCATTCTCTAAATCACAGTCTTTGTCTACCTTTGTGAAGCTTTCCTTCAGATCCCTCCTAGTTTTCTTTTGTTCAAGAACTATTTTTTCCTAAAATACCAGCCGAGTGCTGCTATCCACATGGTTGTAGTGGGAGTAGGGCACCAGACGCGCCCTTGTGCAGGTTTCTTTGATATTCCATTAAAAACTTCTCTCCAGGGATGGCACGGAACATGGTTCTACTGTGAGAATCATGAACCCAGCCTCCCTTCTTTCATAGGCCAACTCCCCGACTTCCAAGGAACTTGGAATAAAGAGCCGACTCCACTTGAAGTCCCTCTAGTGTCTGCCTTGACCAACATGGTCAACCTCTTGAACGAGAAGGCTTGATGGGCGTGTGCATGGCTCCCTGTTGGCTAGCCCACCGAGTCTAGCTGCTGAAGAAACAAGTCCATCCGGGCTGGCAGTATAGCAGATTCCAAGACCCAACCCGGGAGACCCAAGAGAACATCACTCCTAAGCTCTTGGTGAATCATCTAGGACAATTGTTCCAGGACACCTCCAGCTGGCCGACTGATGAGCAGGTGCGCTGTTCCCACATTAGGATAAGGCGCCCAATGTACATTAGTCTTCACCGTTCCTTATGATTTCATGTTCTAATTGTTCAAATGTAGGACACAAATAGCGTTATTTCGCACATCCCTGGATTTGAAGGTGACATCCCGATTCCTGGCATCCCAATCTCGACCCATAATCCTGGCGTTGCGTCCTCTGAGGACCCTTCTGTCAGATCTAGTGCCAATGCTTCAAGGACTCAAGCCAGCAAGTGGAAAAAGCCTATCAACCCAAATCCTCTGAAAAAGGCCAAGAAAGCCTCTGGCAAATCTCCAAGCGGGATCAACAACCACGATTATGTCTCAGGACTCGGGGCTCCTGGTGGTCATCAACACAGCAAAGGTTCATCTGTACTTGGGTCTGGAAAGCAACCACGACAATATTCACGTGTCGCAATGTCCCTGTGCGACAACCGAAAGTTTATCCATGCTGGCTACCATATTGGCCGATATGTAACAGCGTCTGTCAACACTAAAGCTGAGCAAGAGTGGATCAAAGCACTTTACTCCAGCATGAAGACTACCTCCAAGTTAATTGATGTAAGTGTGCACATACTTTCGTAACTTTTTGACTTCAAATTTGACTCCTCGATACAGGCGATAGTCAAGCATTCCCAGGACAAGGGAATCGATATGTTAGGCATCGATATGTCTTTAGGATGAACATCATTCCTTAATGTTTTAAGCATTTTCCTCCATGTAACTATGATGTCATGAACGGAAATTATATTTGCTTCCTTAAGATATGCAATGCACAAGTTCCAGACTCATCTTATCATGAACTATCTTCTTTCTTTTGCTATTCTGAATCATTTATTATTATAGACAAAAGTTGATATCATCCAACTGATCCCCTCAGAGTCATGCTGATTCGACATTTCATACCTTATTCAGTTTATCGATAAGGGTTTTGCTCATGTACTAGCCCATTCTTAGTGCCTACTTAACCTCATGGGCATGGGCATTCAAAGCCATTCTGTACAGAGTCACACACACTAGTCCATTCAGGCAGTCTGGATTTTCACCAAGAAGTTCCCAACGTAGTGCCCAAGGCTGTGGGCATTGTGTGCCGAGCTCATAGTGCATTCAAGGTTTTTGACAACTCAGATCAGAACCTTGCTCAGTTTGTCGAGCTAAGGGTTTTCCGCAGGTGTGACTAGTTCTTAGTGTCATGGCTGTGCGGCATTGAGCCTAAGCTGGCCTAACCAGACATTCAAAGACCTTTATCCTCCACCGTTGTTAGGTACCAAGTCCCTCTGGATGCACGGTTTTTTCTCAAATCGTGCCAAGCTAAGTGCTCTTTGGTCGTGCGGTGGATGGCTCGACTACTCCCGTATGCAAAGCTGTGTGATCTGAGGATTTGAACACTAATCGAGTCATGCATCCCTCCCAGTCCATTTCAGACTAAGTGTCCAGGTTGTAAGATTCTACAGTCATCTAGCCTGGCCATGCAAAGTCTTTCACAGCTGAGGTGAATATGTTGTTTGTATGAAAATAAAACAAATGCAATAGGAGATATATTTCATTGTATGCAACATATATGAGTACATAATGTTGAGTACATAATGCAGCCCCCTCACTGAAGTGTTGGCCTCTTGGGCCAACACAGCAAGCAATAGCAAAACAATATCCAATAAAAGTTTTAATTATATATAAAAGGGTCTTAACTGATCATCATTCAAAGAATTTGGATCTTTGAAGCCATCCTCTCGCTGCAATCTATACGAATCTGGTCGAGTCATCTAGACCACTTCATAGGGACCCTCCCAAATTGGTGAAAGCTTATGGCGGTCTTTAGTCATCCGCATTTTTCATAGTACAAAATCTCCCACCTAAAAGCTGTGTGAACTTACATTCCGCACGTGGTGTCGCCTCATGGCCTGTTGGTGCTTGGCTCACTGGATGACCGCACTTCTTGTAGTTCCTCCAACTTGGTTAAGTCAATGAGTTTGCAGTCATCGGATTGTTCTTCATTGAAATGCTACACTCGAAAAGATTTGTGCTCCACCTCCGTAGGTAACATTGCCTCAGACCCGTAAACCAGTGAAAATGGTGTGTGGCCTATAGCATAACTCGGGGTAGTGCAGAAGGCCCACAAGACCGATGGCAATTCCTTAAACCACTTTCCTGCATAAGGCTTTAGCCTATCAAAAATTTTGGGCTTCAAGCCCTATAGGATCATGCCATTTGAGTGTTCTACCTGACCGTTGCTCTGCCAGTGTGACATTGAGGCATAGTCGATCTTGATGCCTGAGTCTACACAAAAGTCCTTAAACCCCCTCGCAGTAAACTGGGTCCCATTATTAGTGATAATGTTATTGGGTACACCAAACCTGTACATGACCTCTCTGTTGAATTCTACTACCTTAGCCGCTATGATAGAGGTGGCAGGCTTCACTTCAACCCATTTTGTGAATCTATCCACTGCGGTAAAGATATGTGTGAATCCACTTTTAGCTTTCTTGAAAGGACCTACCAAATCTAGCCCCCTTGTGGAAAAAGGCCGGGTAATGGGTATGATCTGCAACTGATGAGGCGGCACCTGTTTCTGGAGGGCAAAAAACTGGCAACCTTCCAACTAACATACGATAGAGTCGGTGTCAGACATGGCGGTGATCCAAAAGAACCCCCGTCCATACGTCTTACCCACGGGTGATTTTGCACCTACGTGACTCACATTGACTCCTGCATGTACGTCTTGCAAGATGGTTTGCCCTTCCTCTGGAGTTATGCATTTCATTAGAGTGCCATTAGCGTCTCACCGATATAGCTCATCATTGACTAGGGTGTATTGCCCTGCCCATCGACACAATCATTCACATTCAACCTTCTTTTTTGGCAAGCCCCCTGTCTTGAGATATATCTTGAACGGGGTATGCCAGTCTAAATGAATTTCCATGACCTCGGGTGACTCGGTTATGCGGTCTGATGGTGGTGGAGTCTCCTAAGATGACTTGGCTGCCTTGTTAGCCTTGGCTAAAGCTTTTGATATAGCTGGCTTATGGAGCTCCTGCAAAGAGACCCTGTGGGAACCATAGCCCAACTAGAGCCAGGCTTGGCTAACTCATCTGCGATCTCATTCTTTCATCGTAAGATATGCCAGTACTTGAGACCGTCAAAATTGTTTTCCAATTTATGAAGCTCCTTTCAACATAGAAGCATTTTATCATCCAAACAAGGCCACTCCTAGTTGGCCTGAATGATGACAAGCATTGAGTCCATGAGAACCTTGAGTCAGCGGATGCCGAGTGCTGTGGCAATCCTTAGACCATGAAGTAGGGCTTCATACTCAGCTGCATTGTTAGATGCTAGAAAATGCATTTGCATGACATACTTGAAACTTTCCCCTTTGGGAGATGTTACCAGAATTCCTGCTCCTGCACCTTGAAGTTGTAAGGACCCGTCAAAGTTGATGGTCCATTACTCCAGCTCTTTTTCCTTGGGAGGTGTTTGAACCTCTATCCACTCAGCCACGAAGTCACTTAGCACCTAATCCTTGATTGCTGTCCTTGTCTCGTAGACAATGTCATACATAGACAGCTCAATGGCCCATTTGGCGATCTTGCTGGTTGCTTCCCTATTCTTCAACATCTCGCCCAGAGTTGATGATGTACAAACCTTGATCCGGTGCGCTTAAAAGTAATGGGATAGCTTGTGGGTGGCGATTAGTAATGCATAAGTGAGCTTGATGATGTGAAAATATTGAGTCTTGGAGTCGGTCAACACTTCACTGATGAAATAAACTGGGTATTGGATCTTGTGATTGGTATCTGACTCCACCCATTTGAGGATGATAGCTGTACTAACCACATTACTTATCGCAGATAGGTAAAGCTGCAAGTTTTTGTGGGGTTCCGGGGTTACCAGAGTCAGTGGGGTGATCAAATACTTCTTCAAGTATTTGAAGGCCTCCTGTACTTCCTGAGTCCACTGGAACCTCTCCTGTTTCTTGAGGATCTTAAAGAATGGGTGTCCCCTGATGCCGAGTCACGAGATGAACCTACTCAAAGCAGCCATACACCTCGTCAACTTCTAAACATCATGGAGGCTCTCGGGCGGCTTCATATTGCTGATGGCCGACACCTTCTCTAGGATAGGGTCAATAACGCGATGGGAGACCATATACCCAAGTAATTTTTCAAAGGGTACACCAAAAGTACACTTCTCAGGGTTTAGCTTCATTTTGAATTTCCTCAGGATGTCAAAGGTCTCTACTAGGTTAGAGATGACTCCTTCTTCTTCCTGAATCTTTACCACCATGTCATCAACATACGCTTCTGTGTTGCACCCAAGTTGTGAGTACAGACACCGTTGTATACCCCGCTGATAAGTTGCACCCACGCTTTTAAGTACGAAGGGCATAGGTGTATAATAGAAGGCACTGAATGAAGTGATGAAGGATGTCTTGATTTGGTCATCTACCTTGAGGGGTATCTGATAATACCTTGAGCAGGAGTCGAGGGAACTTAGAAGGCTACGACTAGTCGTGGAGTCCACAACCTGATCGATCCGGGGAGGTCAAAGGGGTCTTTGTTGCATGTCTTGTTGAGATCAGTATAATCAACACACATCCTCCACGCTTTATTAATTTTGGGTACAAGAACAAGATTTGCGAGCCAATCCAGGTGGTACACTTCTTTAATAAAACTGGCATCTAATAACTTGGCTATTTCCTTCTTTATTACGTCCTTCGTGTCTTGCACAAAGTGGTAGAGTAGTTGGTTGACGGGCTTGGTGAGTGGGTCCAAATGGAGCTTGTGCTCAATCAATTCCCTAGGGACTCCCGGCATGCTAGCAGGCTTCCATGCGAAGATCTCCCTATTTTCCTGGAGGAATTTGACGAGCGTAAGTTCCTATTTGGGATCCAAGGTGTTGCCTATGTGAGCAACCTTGGAAGGTTCCTCCGTAGACAACGGGATCTGCTTGTTGATTGTGTCCTCTGACTAGATGGACTTCTTGGAGTTCCTAGAGTCAGGCAGGACCAGTTCTGGGGGTTATTCCGCCAAGGCCTCGTTCAACTCCTGGAGTTCTTTGGACACTGCCAGTCCGTTTGCCATCTCGTAGCTCTCTTTGTCATAGTCATAAGCCCACTTGACGGCTCCCCTAATGGAGATCACCCCATGCGGTCCCAGCATCTTTAGAACCAAGTAGGCCTAATGCGGGATCGCCATGAACTTGGTAAGTGCTGACCGTCCTAAGAAAGCATTATATGCATTCTTGAAATAGGCCACCTCAAACTGCCTGGTTTTAGTTCAGAAAGTCTCCCTAGTCCCGAAGGTTATGGGGAGCGAGATCCGACCGACGGGTGTCGCTGCTGCCCCAGGGACTATGCCATCAAAAGGATCTAGACAACCCGATCTGATCAAAAGTCTTCAAAAAAAAGGTGGTTGAGGGAGCTGCCTGCATGCACGAGCAATCAGCCGAGCTTAATGTTCTTTATGATGGGGCAGACTACAGGGGGATGCCGCCCTGGCTTTGGTATAAAGTTCAAGTGGTCACAACGGTTAAAGGTAATGGCGACCTCAGACCATCTTAGGTACTCAGAGGTGGCGGGTTTGACGCCATTACCTCCCGTGCTGTGAGTTTTTGCTTCCTCTTATGCTCATACGAGTCGGGGCCACAAAAAATGTAGTTGACCTCTTTATGAGCCTCAGGGAAGTCACCAATGGGATCCTCGGGCTTCTTCTCTTGATCGGCCACCTTGGCCGTCTTGAGAACCTCATCTGCAAAACCTTGGAGTCGGTCGTAGTCTCGGGTCCTGTGCTTCCCCTGGAGGTGAAAAATGCAAATGCGATCTAGGAAGCCATCGAATTAGCCCGGCTTGGGCTGGTACCCCTGATGGCGATGAGGCTGTTCTACCGCATTGATAGAACGGTCCTGTTTTTTCTTCTTGTCGTGGCCCTTGGATGAGCTGGGGTGATCTGTAAGGCCTGACTCTTTCTGCTCTCTATTGTCGAGGGTCACCTCCTCGGCCAGGGTGTATCTGTTGGCGATGTAAAACATCACTTCTGACATCCTAGGATTCTTCATGGCTAGCTTTTGGATTAGGGAAGGTTCCCTGAGTCCTTTCTTGAAAAACATAACTATTGATTTGTCATCGACCTCAGGGATAATGTTTCTTTTGTTGCAAAACTGATGCATGAATTCCTAGAGGGACTCTCCTTTCTTCTGGACGTGCGCACGTGGCACTGAAGTTACTGGTGAATAGCCAATGTAGGTGATTCCTAGACTGAACTGACCCCATAGGAAGCCTGAGGAGCTAGGTCATGGAAGATGATGATAGACAGACTGGTAAATAGTTTGCCATGATGTATGAGTCCCCTCTGGCAGTTTTGATGGTGAGCTTATACACCTCGTGCCACTAGGTTGGGTTGGAGTACCCATCATACTTCTCAATCTCCTATGTCTTGAAGGTTACTGGCCAATGGACCCGCTTCAAGTCTCAAGAATATGCATTGGTGCCTCTTGGAATGTGTCCCCCTTCTGGTGAATGCTCCTAGTGAGGTTGGTCGTAGTAAGGACCATAATAATCATAGTCACTTTCATTGTGCTATTCTTGCTCTTCACACTCCTGATTTCAGAACCAGTTTTCAATTCGGCCATGTGCATCTCTACCGCAAATGATGTCACGCAGGTTGCGGTTGTCTCTGTCATGTCCTCACTCGCGCTCCTCTGGTGGAGTGATGCTACTGGTCAAGTCCCCATGAGGACTCTCCTGGCGGTCATCATCATGACCCTTATCTCTGTCCTCCTGGTCATAGACTGGATCCTCTATTGTTGTCACATCCAACATCACCTGGAGTCAATTGACGTGCGCGTTGACTTCTTCGTTATCTTTGGGGAGATGGGGGTTGATTCGATCAACCAACATCCTTGAAGCCAAGCCATTATGGGCCACTGTGCGGTAAACATGCTCTCCTTGGTACTTGACCTGACCAATTTCCTCATGGATCGATCACGATATGTGTCAGAGTCGATCTCAGTCAGTGTGGCATGGTGAGTTGAACATAGGATGGTGCCTCCTTGTAGGGGCTCCATCCAAGTGCTCATCTTCCGAAGCCTCGGAGTTATCCTGCCTACCATTATGCCCCTTCCTCTTGTTGAGTTCCCGGGCCAGACGTTCGGCTCGAGCTATCTCCTCCTTAGCCTCCTATTGTATCTCTTTGACGATCCCCTCTGGGGTTGGTCTCCTTGACCAACCATGTAGACTTCACCATCGTACTCGGAGTCCAAATCTAAGGATAGTGGGTAGATTGGATCTATTGCGGCTACTGGAACTGCCAGGGCGTGATCGGCTTTGTCCCCAATGGAATCCATCTCTGTTTCCTCCAGGAGATCAAGTACATGTTCAAGTTGTGCCTCGTTTATGAGACTAACTCGAACCAGGGCTAGTGGGAGGCATTCAGTGCCTGATCCGATGACTTTGCTCAAGTCCGGTTCCTGTAGCTTGATCTCATGAGCCCCACAGTGGCCGCCAACTATCGTTGATTGACGACTGGATCTAAGAGTAGGGGTGCTCACGGATGCGATGAACAATGGAACGTGAGACACATGAGGGTTTAGACAGGTTTGGGCCACCTTGCGGATAAAAACCCTACGTCCTATGGGCGTTAGTGTATTATATTCTTTGGGTCGAGACCGCCTCTACCCCTCCTTTTATAGGTTAAAGGGGGTAGGGTTTACATGGAAGATCCGGTCGGATACGAGTGTATATGACCCGGACTCTATCTCTACCTGCCCTATTTAGAAGATTTAATATTGTATGTATCTTCTAAATCGCCTCGGTTTGGTGCCTCCTGGCCCGGGTCCTTAGGCCGAGTGGGCCGACTCATGGAGGCCCCCCGTATTCCTTTCCACCGAGTCTAGGAGAAGTGGTAGCCCTGGTACCAGACTTCATTATGGAGGTAGAGGACATCTCCTTCCAATATCCCTGGCACCCGCGGTAGACGCTTTCTCGACAGAGCTAAGTCCAGGAGATTTCGCAGCAAGTTTGTTGCTATGTTTCAAAGGTTTAGCCATAGCGAGCTCCTGCGCAGAGGTCTAAGTCTTAGAACGAGATGACTTTCTCCTGTGTCCTCATTTTCCTGTAGTTTTTCTCAGAGCTGGAGCAGGCGCCGCGGCAGTAGATTTGTGTTTTCGCACAATGGGCTCAGATCGGGGACGACAGAGAACTCCGACCAATTCAAAAATACGATTGAGTCGCCCATGCCAAGGCCCCTGATAAGCTTTGTGCTCCAGAATGTTATAGTTGCCCACCAACAAATTCGCGACACTGTCGATACGTGCCTCAAACCTAGCAACATGCTCCTAGTCCTCAATGGCGGTGGTAACTTGCTGCATCGGCAGCACAACCTTCAACAAGGGAGATTCCTTCATTTCCACTTTAAAACCAAACTTCTCACTAAGATGCCACAAGCTACAAGAGAGAAACTCTACCACAACATCGCGACCTCCAATGATAGAAGCCACCTCAGTGAATGCCACAAAGTTAGCATCTTCCAAATGACAAAATGGAGGAACCTCCATCAAATAGTTCAATTCAGTCATCTTTGAGCTCAACGGATAAATTCTCCTGCCTCAAACATTGGTTTTCTGCTCCATAGGCACCCGACAATAGGACCAGTTACTATCCTAGCCGCTCGTCCACTTATTCCTCGTAGCGGGGCTAAGCCTCGCCCGATTTCCAAATCGGGACGGATCAAAGAATATACAACCAAATTGCGCAGCAAAAGTAGTTTCAGACCCCTCAAGATGAATCGTTTTTGTTCTGATAGTGCAGCACATTGTGATGGGTGAAAACATCTACAGTTGGATCACCTCTGCATGAAGTAACAATAAACATAAACTTGCTAATTTGAACGACACCATTCAGTGTCAGTTGATGCAACTGCACCTGAAACTTGCACAAATATCCAAAAGAATCGGGTCCGGAGGCATACAGAGACCAGCTATGAAGAAGTCTTCGAATACCACTACTTCATCTTCACTAGGGACCTGAACAGACTCTACACTAGGCGGCCGTGCATACCCTTTAGGAAAGTAATGAGCGGAACTCTCTAAAGATGCAAGACGGGCCTTCATAACGGTCGATTGCCTGAAATCATAACTCATGCCAGCAAGAGCAGCCTGAGCACCAATCTTCAAGTGCCCACTGTTGTCGGAAGCAGTCTCGCTGTTGCCGGAGCCTTCAGATTGATCCTCTCGATCAGACCCAGCACCTTGCTCCGAGGCAACCTCCGTCGAGACGACCGCTTGTTCACCAGCCAGAGATAATTCTGGCTGTTCATTTGGAGACTCTTTCCACTCCGTAGAGATTTGGATAGCATCATCTGAAGCCATCAGCACAAACTTGGGAGAAACAACGGGAGTTCGCAGGCATGCAGTAAACTTAATATGAACCATGCATGAGTAGAGAGCGTGCAGCAAAAGTAGCAACTAATCAAAGAGCAGAAAGTGAAAGCTCTAAAAAGCGTGGGGGTAGAATAAATGAACACGGACCCAGCGCTATTTATAGGCACGGTGAAAACTGCAGTTAAGGAAAGAGTAATGGACCAATCAGCTTTTCACACAAGTCACATCAGCCAGGGAAACACCGGTAAATAGTGAACAGGCTAGACAGTCCAAAAAGCAATGGCAGCCCAGGAAGCTGAAACAGGCAAGCCTCCACAAAGAAGAAAATTGAAGGGGACCATTACACTGCCGAAGGCCAAACCTCCGCCAATCTAATGGTCGAAGGTGGGGGGGGGGGACACTTTTCAAACCAATGACAATATAAGCGAGAGTCTAGCAAACTATCAACAGCCCATCAAACCACCGGCAGCGAACCTCTGCTAGTCATATGGTTGAAGGCGGGGGTGACTGTTTTTTGGTTTGGGAGTCATAAGAGCAAAAGTTTAGTGCCATATCGCTGGCCCTCAAAGCACAACACCAATTTAAAGAAAAGACCAACTCAGCACTGTCGAGCTCGAGTTCCAGCTTTCAATGCGGCCGGGGGCTCTAGTCCCCATCACCCCGGTGAGGGGTGATACCGTCCACAGCCGTATAGAAATTTGAAACGCGAACTTTTTATAGTACCGCCAAATAACATCATCACTGAACCGAAAGTTAAAGATACTCCGTCAGACCGCCGATGGTCCATCCTGTGCTAATTAAAACATACGAAGCTAGGGGTTATGCTTTTCATTTCCAAAGACAAACAAACAGAAGTGAAATACCATATCGACAAGTCAAAGAGTAACAAAAACCTTCGTCGAATTAAAACCAAGAGACCTGTTAGACTACCGAAGGTCAACCTCCACCAATCAGATGGTTGAAGATGGGAGTGAAGCTTTTACTTCGACGAATGCAGCAGCAAAAGTTTAGTACCATATCGCCAAGCCAGAGTGAGTCGCACACCATAAAGGGAGCAGCACCCTAGACCCATCGGAGCTGTGTGAGATATCACTGGACAGCCGAGTGTGGTAATACTCCTTACGACGGTAAGGGGTATTACCATGACTGGCTCTGAAGCGATATCGCGTGCAAGCCCTTTTTGCAAGTGGCAATAGTAATAGTGAAGGAGGCTTCGCTTAAGCCCCAACTCACGGGGTTAACACTTTTTTAACTTGACAAGTGCGGAAGCAGAAATTTAACACCATATCGCCAAACTATAGGGAGGTGTGCACCCCAAAAGGGGATGTGTCCCAAGACTGGGAGGCCTGCACGCAAATATCATTGCACACCGACCAGGACCGGCTATGCAATGATATTGCGCGGGCCTTTTTTGCTAAAGGCGACACCAAGAGCGAAAGAAGCTCAGTTTCAACCCCAACTCGTGGGGGTGACACTTTCGATATGAGCTCGCCGAAGATCGTAGGTTTGGCTCATCGGGGTTGAACCTCGCCTTCGAGGGGCTACTGTTGGGGGCGAGCCTTCATCTCCAAGTGAAGGATACATCAAGCAACCCCCGTGAGTTGAGATTCTGAGTCTATAACACTCGTGCTCAGCACGAAGGAAGCTCTACCATGTTTTGCAGGTAGTCGAGGATGCCAGAGGTCACCCGACAAAGTTCTAAGTGGACAAACAGAGAAGAAGCTTTCAGGTGTGGGAGACGGAGGCTGTGAACTGAAGGTGTCATGCCAGACACTCCTGGGAGGCCACTATATTAGCACCAACATGTGTCAGCACCTCATTGGGGGTCAGCAAGGCGGTGTCCTGATGTAATCGACTAGATTACCCCCCTCAACATGTACTCTATTGGTGGGGTAGGTAGTTAGGGGCATTCATGGCGTTGTAATAAGACCCTTGACCTCCCCTAGAAATAGACCCACACGAACACCCCGTTGACGGGGTGAAAAGTTAAGGCAACTGTTTGCATCATTCTTAGTGCAACTTTCATTTTTGTTGTCTTAGTTCTTTTTACCTCGCTCGTAGGAGTTTGTTAGCCTTCGGCTACCGATCCCCAACACCATATTTCTAGAATCCAAGAGAAAATTGGAGCAAGACCATAACCAACCTCCACCACAATCTTCGTGTGGAGAAGTGAACCACACCATGCAGTGGGTGCCACCTCACCAACAATACGCTCCATCCTACCCCTTGATTTTGCCACAAAATCAGCCAAATAATAGCCAAGGACAGCCTCCGTCATACTATCAATCCTATCACTATGCCACAACAACCCATTCCTTGCCTTCACCAATCCCACAAATAACTTACGCTCCGCCAGTTCCATCAATCACCTACCCAGTGCCAAACAACACAGCTCAGCAAAACAAACCAGAGCCCAATCCACCTCCACCACCTCCTCTACAAATCCGGGAGCCTCCGCAACAAAGCAACAACTTCCCTGCTCATGGCACAATCCTCACTATCAACGGATGCTCCAACACCGACGCTGAAAACAAAAGGCAACTGAGGGGTTATTATCGACAAGTAAACCACATGGCCAATGAAGGTCCCATCACCAAAACCAAATTGTCCCACATACCTATCGCGTTTTTAGCCAAAGACATTAACCAAGTTTTGTTTTCACACACTAATGCCATGGTCATCACCATCCACATCCACATATGGATGTCTCCAAAATCCTCATCAACAATGGTAGTCAAGCTGAGATCCTCTTCTTATCAGCTTTCGAGAAAATGGGCTACAACCGAAAGCAACTGAAAGAATCGATGAAACCTCTCTACGGCTTTAGAGGCAAAAGAATTGAGCCAGTCGGTGTCATAACTCTGCCTGTCTCATTTGGCACCCCACAAAATCCAAGAACATAATTCATAACCTTTGACGTCGTTGACATGCATTAACCATATAATGCAATCTTCAGAAGATGGTTGCTGAATACTTTCAAAGCAGCTTAGCATTCAAGGTACCTTTGCCTTGAGGTGCTTTCTGAGTCATATCCATCTTCGACAGTCAGAAGGATGCCAGAAACATTGAATATGACTTCACACCCGGCCATAAGAATGTTCATTTTGTAAGAGAAGAATTTGAGCAACATCATCAACCAGCCTCCCCAGCGACACAGAAGCTCCAGTCCAATTCAAGAAAGCCATCAAAGCTAATGTTGACTTCAAGAAAGTGGCACTACACCCCAGAGTGCCTGACAAAACTGTTTGCCTTCGCGTTGAAACGAGCATGGAAGAACAAGCAGAGCTGTTGGCCTTCCTCGACAAGATTAGAGATGTTTTCACATGGTCAACCGTTGACCTTATTGGAGTCAGCAGGGACATAATCGAGCACAGAATGCAGGTAACCCCAAACATGAAGCCCAGAAAGCATAGGCTTCACAAGATGTCAGAAGAAAAAGTAGAAGCTGCAATGGCTGACGTCCAGAGACTACTTGACGCCAGGTTCATTAGAGAAGTAACTTACCCGTAGTGGCTAGCAAATGTGGTAATGGTTTGAAAAAAGAACGGAAAATGGTGGATGTGAACTCTAATTTCACTGACTTGAATAAATGCTGCCCCAAGGACGATTTCCCCCTTGAGAGAATAGACAAGATTGTCGATTCCACAGCAAGGTGAAAATGATAGCACTGTTAGGCTGTTTCTCAGGCTATCATCAAATTTTGCTCTGCAAAGAAGATGAAGAGAAGACAAGCTTCATAACACCCCTCGGCACATACTGTTATTTGATAATGCCCGAAGGCCAGCGCAATGCAGGTCCAACATATTGCAGGATGATGAAGACGGCACTAAAAGATCAAGTGGGTAGAAACATGCTCTCATATGTTGATGACATAGTCATCGCAAGAAAGAAGAAAACATCGTAAATCTCCGACATAGCAGAGACCATCGCCAATATGTGTGAAGCCCGGCGGAAGCTCAACCCAAAGAAATGCATGTTTGGGGTCACAAAAGCTAAAGTACTTGGGTAGCTAGTTTCCATGAAGGGAATTGAAGTGAATTCAGGTAAGATCAGACCCATTCTCTAGATGCAACCTCCACAAACAAGGAAAGACATTTAAAAGCTAACGGGCTGAATCATTGCCTTGAATCAATTTATAGCGAAGCTGGCAAAGTGATGCCTCCCATTCTTTACAGTCTTAAGGGGCTCTGTGAAAATGGAGTGGGGCCCAAAATAGTAGAAAGCCTTGGAAGATCTGAAGCTTTAGCTTCAGTTGCTCCTGACACTTTCAAGCCCAGAACAAGGACAGCCACTCATCCTATACGTCTCTACCACACACTCATCAGTTAGCAGAGCTCTAGTTGTTGAGAAATAAGTCACAAAAAATGGTAAAACCAGGAAGCAACAGTTCTTAGTACACTTTGTTTCTGAGGTCCTAACAGGGTTCAAGAGGTATTATTCCGAGATGGAGAAGATCGCCTATGCCATCATCATGAGCTCCAGAAAGCTTTGCCACTATTTTGAGGCTCACATAATAAAAGTACTGACAAACCAGTCGCTGAATGATATCTTTAGCAACAAAGATAGTTCTGGCTGAATCAACAAATGGGCAATGGAGCTCTCAGTGTTTGTGGCCGATTTTGAGAAAAAGAAACACAATCAAATCCCAGATTTTGGCAAATTTCGTGGTAGAATGGATGGAGCCTAACTCCTACAGCGAGAGCGTCGTACCGGAGTTGCCATGGCTCATGTATTGTGATGGAACCTGGGGCAGCACCGAAACTGGAGCAGCGGCGGTATTGATTTCACCCTCTACAATAAAACTGTGCTATGCAGCAAGATTGCAATTCACCAGCAAGGTAGATAAGTGCATGAACAACAACGCTAAATATGAAGCCATACTGCTGGGGCTTCACAAGTTCATAGCCATTGGAGTGCAAAGATGTGTACTACGCATAGATTCAAAGGTTGTCTCCGGTCAGATAGAAAAGGAGTGCTTTGCAAGAGAGTGAACCCTCAAAAAATACTTATCTCTCATCAGAAGGATGAAAAATCATTTCAAGGGTTTCACAGTGGAGTACATCGAGCGAAAAAAACACCAAAGCTGATGAGCTAGCAAAGGTTGCAGCCCGCAACACACCATTGCCTGCTGATGTATTTTTTTCAAGTAACTGAAGATGGTTCGGTACAAACCATTGAGCCAGAGCCCAGATTCATCAATGTCATCGAAGATGAAGACTGGTGGGCACCTATAATGGCATACTTTCACTATTATTATGAGTTAGTCAACAACACTGAACATGTCAGAATGCAGTAGAGAGCCAAGACTTATCAGATAATCGGTAATGACTTGTATAAGACCTCTGTTTCTGGTCCCCTCTAATGCATAAGAAAGTCTGAAGGTCCAGAGCTACTCTTATAAACTCACGTAGGAGTTCACAGAGGCCACATAGGTCCTAGAGCTCTAGCCACCAAAGTCCTTCAGCAAGAGTTCTCCTGGCCTCCAGTAATTGATGACGCAGCAAAACTAGTAGCACCATGTGAAGCTTGTCAGAATTTTTCCCACTGGTCGAGGGCCCCAGCTCAGTCTTCATAGCTAATTACTCCAACCTAGACTCTGCAGCGATGGGGCATTGACAGAGTCGACAAGTTAACTCCATCTCAAGGCAACTACACCTTTGCCATTGTAGCAGTTGAGTATTTTACAAAGTGGATCAAGGCGAAGCCTGTCACAAACATAAGCTCCATGACTAGCAAGAGATTCTTCTAGCAGAACATCATCTGCCGCTATGGTGTCCAAGGAGAAATCACCATTGACAATGCCAATTAATTCAACAATGACATGTTCAAGGACATTTACCATCAAATTGGGATGAAGGTAGCCTTTGCTTCAGTCTACCACCCGCAATCTAATGGGGCAGTAGAAAGAGCTAACACATTGATATTCGAAGCAATCAAGAAAATCCTCGAATGCAAGAAAAATGCTAAATGGGCCGAAGTGATGCCCAAGGCAATATGGAGTGATAATACAACAGTTTCCATGGCAACAAAATTCACACCATTTAGATTGTTGTTTGGCGTGGAGGTAGTACTTCTAGAAGAGATTAAACACAAGAGTTTCTGAACAACAATGAAAGCCCCACCCTGCCCCAATGAAGCCAAAGACAAAGACCTATTAGAACTAGACAGGCTCAATGCCATAGTCATTTTGCAAAAATATCAAACTGAAACGAAGGCATGGAGAGATCCAAAAGTCAAACCAAAAGCTTTTGATGTAGGGGATCTAGTTCTTTTGTGGAGCCCATGTACGGAGAGCTATGGGAAATAGGAATCAAAATGGGCCGGTCCATATGCGGTCATGAAAAAGTCGAGGCCAGGGCATGTCACATCTCGGTCTCTAAAGGCAAAATGTTGGAGCATTCGTGGAATGCGGACAATCTTCATTGTTTTTATGTTTAAGCAAATTGTATAAGACAGCAGTTTCGTCAGTGATAAATGAGCCCCCATCATAGAGCATAGCATTGCAAATTTCCTTTTAGTTCTGTACTCTTTTCCTCGTTGGGGAAACCCGCAAGGGTGTGAGGTTTTTAATGAGGCAGAACCCATGTGTTCTAGGTCGAAAATGGCGACGAGTACACGAGTCCAAGTGCTGAAGACCCAAAGCATTCACGAAATCAGGTGTGATGCATAACGTGATGTTCGGGATAGTTGTTGTGCATGGAAAGATAGAGATCAATGAGTGAAAAGCCGGCACGTGGAAGCATGCATGGAGAATGAACGAGCATCAGCTGGGATGCAGTGAATTGGCTGGTGTATCGACACTTGACGGGTGATGAATGGAGGAACCAAGGGCAAAACTCGATCCACACATGCAAGGGTGCCAACTCAAGCGAGATTGGTATGCATGCACCAAGCAGGTCATGGACGGGCCCACACCATGTAGGAGAGGAGGGTGAATCATAGGAACATGCACGGATGCGGCGGTGTGCATGCACGGTGTGAATTAACCCGGAAGTGTTGTACCTGGATGACTGGGTGGGGAAGGTTAATCTGAGTCCATCAAGATGCATCAGCGCATCTAGGTTGAAGAGTTAACCTGAGGCAAGCGAGGAGGAATGTCCGGAAAGACACGAATCCGGGAGGGACTTGACCCGAATCGGGTAGCAGCGCAAGTAGCCGGGTTATCCAGGGAGCTGGAGAAAATTAGACCCGAGCTGGGTAGTGATAAACGCCCAGAATGAATGTTGATAGCAAGTTTGTTTAGAGAATAAAGGATAATCACATCGGTTAGTTAGCTCGGGGTAGCTTAGTATAAATATTGTACCCTATAGACTCAAAAGAGGAGATCAATCAGTTATCAACTTCGTCGTCAACATTTCTTCGTATTCCCTTTTCTCTACATTTCTTTGGTGCTTTGGCGTGGAAAGCATCCGTAGATCCTATGTTACGGGATAATCTCCATTGGCTCGCTAAGTGTGGGAACATATTTTGACGACTCCGCTGGGGACGGCGACAACAATCATGAAGTGATCGTTGCAGAGGCCAGCTGCTAAGGAATTGGTGAGCACATCGCCGATTGAAGGGAGTCATGGCTGATCCAAAAGGAGAGAAGGCCATGACGCAGCTGATGGCGCCACAGTGGATGCACGCAACACAATCAGTGTGGCTATGGAGGACCTAACTGAGGAGGACTAGAGGGCCGTGGAATGTGAGATCGAGGAAGGGATGGCTGAGAGGTGGCACAAGAAACTGGTGTGTTTCCAAAAGGCTCATCACAGCGTTGTCAAAAAAGCAGACACGGTGACCGTGTCCGGCACTAAGATAGACTACTCGCTTAGCCCTGAGGATTTGGTTTGATTGGTAGATGTCTCAGTTGCGAGCAAATACGGTGCTGATTTGACTCACCAAAGACATGCATAGTACGCTTGATTCCTTCAAGCAAGACATGAATGGTAGTTTGCCTAGGCAGGTTGGGGCCCTAGTTGAGCAAATTGAAGGACAGCCTCAAGGGAAGCGGTTGGAGGAATCTCCAAATGCTGGTAACCCAAGGGGCACGTCTCGCCACGATAATCAAGGGGTTCTCACCAATGTGGTGCAGTCTAGCCTGGAAGCAAAGCCAAGGAGGGGCCCAAGGGAAGCAGCTGGAGGGATCTCCAAATGCTGGTAACCTGAGGGGCACGTCTAGCCAAGGTAATCAGGGAGTTCTCGCCAATGTGGGGCAGTCTAGCCCGGGAGCAAACATGAACATGCAGCGACCGTTCTTTCAAATGATGGATTATGGACCTAACATGCCCCCGATGGCAGCGGTGTGCCACTTGGACACGTGCCCAACGTGCTATTTCCATGGACACCGGCACCTCAGACACCGATAGTAGGGAACGATGTCGGCAGAGGAATGACCGATGGAGTACAGGAACAGATTGCTAGAACCCTGAGAAAATTCGGGTTCACGCCCAAAGGACAGACACGGGCATACCAGAAACCCTATCCTAACTACATTGATACCCTCCCGTATCTGCGCGGGCTTAGGATGCCAGACTTTACTAGGTTCACAGGAGACGACGCGGGGACTACCTATGAGCACGTAGGGCAGCTCTTGGCTCAAATTAATGATACGGGGATAACGGACGTGCATAAGATTACATTATTTCATCTATCCTTTTCTGGCACCGCATTTAACTAGTTCACTTCACTGGCTCCCAACTCAATAGACAATTGGCCCACCCTAGAGCAGAGATTCCATGAGTGTTTTTATAATGGGGAGGCTGAGCTTAGGTTGTCCGACCGCACTGCTATAAAGCAAAAACATAACAGAGCAGTGCCCAAATACTTGTGAAGGTTTCGGAGACAAGAAACAAATGTTACAATTAACCGTGGGGGAAAAGGATCTCGCAGACTTGGCTTTTGCAGGGCTATCTTCATACTTGAAAGAGAAGCTAGAGGGACAGGAATTCTTGGGCGTGAATCAAGTGCCACAAAGGGCCGTCATGCATGAGAATCGCACTAAGGACCAAAGGTCATATAGCCGATTTAGGGACAGCAGTCACAGGGAGAGGGATAAGGGGAATGTGAACTATCTAAAGGAAGGTTCAAATAGAGAGGGTGAAGGAGAGGGGTTGACACCCCGGGGAATAAGCCTATATCATGCTTATTCTCGAGACATGGTGCGGGCAAGAAGGATGAAATGAAGTACAGCTTTGACATCTCAAAGTGTGACAAGCTATTTGATGTGCTGGTGAAAGGGGGGTGGTGATTAAACTGACCAAGGGTCATGTCATACCTATTGCCAGTCAGCTAGCTAAGAAAAAGTATTGCAAGTGGCATGACTCCTCTCACCTGACTAACGAGTGTAACTATTTTTATCGAGAGGTACAATCGGCGCTAAACGATGGCTGATTGACTTTGCGAGATGGAAACAAAATGAAGTTGGGCATGGCTGCTTTTCCGGTGGGCATGATAAATCTTGAGGAGAAGAAGATCTTGGTGCATTCCGGTCAAGCCAGCACAGCATGAGGAAAAATGTTATGGTTTCTAATGAACTGAGACACCGGATGATGGTTCCAAGCAACCCTGAGGTCGGTGTGTGGAAAGAAAATACGCCCAAGAGGTATCTGCGTCATGTCAAGCCTACATCTGACATGTTGATCGACAAATATGTAAGACAGCAGCACCAGAGACATACAAACATGTATCATGCCAGTTATGGCCTCACCGGAAGGGTTTACAATGAGAGGCCAGGGCTGAATGTCAGCCAGAGGAGTAGGACACAAGCTGCGGAATCAAGCCAGCTAGGTGAAGACATTGTGATGGTAGGGATGGTCCCATGCAGACTGTCATCCAAGCTGCACATAAATGGACGACATGTTTTTGGGGCCAAAGATAAGGGCATGGAAAGAGGAGCAATGGCGGACAATGCTGGGAGGTTACCTAAGCACTGCCGGGTTATGTCCGCGGAGGGGTGAGAAGTTGTGGGTCCGGGTTACTCAACACCCCTGTGCGTGTTTGATCGGCGATGGCCACAATGTAGCGCCCCACCCCACGCATAACGGCTAGGTGACCAGGCCGTATGTGGGGAGAGGTCAAACTCGGGAAATCGTGACATAGCACTGGACAGGGAGGCCACCAATGATGAACCTCGCAGGGGGAGGGGACCAATAACCCGGTGCAACCCGAAGCGACCAGCGACCTAGCGCAACCTGGGGTGGAGTCTAACTTGGCACAACCCAGGGAGGAGGCCAAAACAACGCAACCTGGGGAGGAGGCTAAGTCAGCGCAACCCATGGTGGAAGCTAACCCGGCGTATCCCGGGGTGGAGGCTAACCTGGCACAACCCAGCGCGAAGGTTAACCCGGTGCCACCCGGAACTGCTGTTAACCCGTCACAACCCGGAGCACAAAGGGAGGTCATGGGCAAGGTCAGAAGCAGACCGGCGCCTCGGTGGTGCCCAAGTGGGATTAGCAAGACACAGAGATGCAGGCTTCAAAAAATGAAGCAGCGGGAGATAGCCGAGAAACAAATGGAAAAGGAACGCGATGCATGGTTTGTGCAGGCCCTCCCTATGACTAAGCTTAAGAAGACATGGAAGGAAAACACCTGGCTCAAGAAGAGAATGGAATGGACAGCAGTGAAGGCAATGATGAGTTTGAGACCGGTGAGGATAGTGGCACGAAGATGGATGTCGAGACCACGCCACCACCAACGTTGGACATCAATATGTTGTTTTTGATCCCCTAGGAGTTCCGCGCACAAGAAACAGAGGTCGTAGAGCTTAGTGCAGGGGTTGAAAGGGCAGTGTTTGAGAGGCCGTCCAAGCCCAGGAAGCACATGAAGCGCTGTACATCAGATGTCATTTGGACAGCGTTCTAGTGGGTACGATGATGGTTGATGGAGATGCGAGCATTAATATAATGCCTGCGTCGCTATTTGAGAAACTTGGGAACCAGGACAAAGACTTGAAGTGGACTAAGATGGGCTTGACTGGATTCTCGGCTGAGCCTGCTGAAGCTGGAGCCATCATGTCAAAAGAATTAACTGTGGGAAGCAAGACCGTGCCGACTGCCTTCTTCGTAGTTGATGTGAAAGGATGATACAATGTGTTGCTGAGCAGGGACTGGATACATGCGAATGGTTGTGTCCCTTCCACGCTGCACCAATGCATCTTCCAATGGGTGCGAGATAAGGTGGAAGTAATCCGTGTGGATGAGTTGGCACACATAGCAGTGGCTGTGTCCCAGATTGACGTGAATGGGGGAAGGATGCAGTACCTGACCGGATGTGACATAACGGACTACAACTACGTTAGCGTGGGTAAGGAAGGATTCATGCCAATCAACGTAAAGCCGGTGGTCAGCATAACTCAGCTAAACAATGGCAAGTTCTAAGATGGCGAGTAAAGATAAAGACATCGAATGGCTTGTAAAATGGAATGAAGAGTATCGTTCGTGTAAGAGCAATACAGAGGATGTGGTGGAAGAGCTCGAAGATATGGGAAAGTTGGGACGAGGGTTTTCCTCGGTGGATGAGCTGGAAGAGATTGATATCGGCAATGGCAGTTTGGGGCGACCTACGTTCATGAACGCTAATGTTTGCAGAGAGCTGAAGGAGGAGACGCGGCTATTGTTGCAAGAATTCATCGACTGTGATTCTTGGGAATACACCGACATGCCTGGACTCAGCAGTGAACTGGTAGAGCATCGTCTGTCCATCAAGCTGGGATTTAGGCCTCACAGGCAGTCGAGAAGGAGTTTCAACGACGAAGTAATCGCGAAGGTGAAAGATGAGGTGGAGCGATTGCTTAAAGCTGGCTTCGTCCAGCCATGTCAGTACGCCGAGTGGGTATCGAATATCATCTCAGTTGATAAGAATGGAACGGGTAAGATAAGGGTGTGTGTAGACTTTAGGAACCTAAATCGAGCCACACCGAAGGATGAGTATCCGATGCCCATCGTAGATGTTGTGATAAACAATGCGTCGGGGCACAAGATGATAAGTTTTCTTGACGGTAATGCGGGAGTATAATCAAATCTTCATGGCAAAAGAAGATGTGCAAAAAAGGTGTTCCGGTGTCTGAGATTCATCGGGTTGTTCAAGTGGTCGTGATGACATTCAGGCTGAAGAACACTGGTGCCACATATCAATGCGTGATGAACTTGATATTCCATTATTTATTAGGAGTCATCTTGGAGATCTATATTGATGACATAGTGGTCAAATCGGCCGGCTTCCATGAGCATATGGCTGATTTGAGGATCTCATTGGAAAGGATGAGGATGTACGGGTTTAAAATAAACCCCTGAAATGCGCGTTTGGCATAACCGCTGGTCGGTTTGTGGGATTCACAGTACACGAGCAAGGAATGCAAGTAGATCCTAAAAAGGTAGAGCCGATCAAGAAGATGGAAGAACATACGTGCAAGCGGGACGTGCAGAAACTATTGGGAAAGATAGATTACCTCAGAAGATTTATAGCTAACCTGGCTGGCAAGATTGATTCATTCCTGCCATTGCTGAAACTCAAGCATGAAGAGGAGTTTTGCTGGGGGCAGAGGAAAGAATCGCACTGGACAAGATCAAGAAATATTTGATGATGCCGCCAGTGCTGAGGGCACCGCAGACACACAAGAGGTTTAGGCTGTATATCGCAGCACAAGAGAGGGTCATTGGTGTGGTGCTAGTACAGCAGGAGAGCAACAAAGAATTCATCGTGGCATTCGCAAGCCAGAGATTAGTGGACGCAGATATGAGGTATGTATTCATAAAAAAATTATGCCTATCATTGTATTATGCGTGCTCCAAATTTAGGAATTATATACTAGCGAGTCATTGCACGGTGGTGTTAGCATGATTTGATTAGGTATATGCCGCATAAGCCAATATTCAGCGGGAGGACGAGAAAATGGGCTTATTATTTAGTGGATTATGATTTAGCATTCAAGCCCTTGCAAGCAAAGAGGGGTCAGGTGGTCACAAATTTTGTGGTGGATCATATGATAGCACTTGATGAGGATGCATGCTTAGTCGAGGTAGTACCCTGGAAGTTGTTTCTCGATGGATCAGTTTGTAGTTGAGGGTAGGGTATAGGGTGTGTCATCGTGTCACCTAACAACGTGTATTTTGATATCTCAGCCAGACTAGAGTTTGCCTACACTAATAACCAGGTTGAGTACGAGGCCCTGCTGTATGGGTTAAGGTGGTTAAAACAGATGGGAATAGAGAATGTTAAAGTTTTTGGGGACTCTTTGTTGGTAGTGCAGCAGGTTAAGGGGGGAGAGTCAATGCTTAGATGGGGTTCTGAATAGCGATCTAGATGAATGCATGGACATTGCAGGGTCAATGGAGACGTTTAGCATTAATCATGTACCCAGGGAAAGGAATGGTAGGGCTCACTCATTGGCACAATGAGCGTTGGGGTATAATATTGTTGCAGGGTTGTTCTTGGCTGAGGCAAGGCCAATGCTGTCAATTGCTCAAACATGAAAAATGGGACTGCTGGTGGAGAAGTGAATGCGGGACTGGCTGACTAGGGAGTAAAGTCTGTTGAGACCACGAGCAAAGCACCTTACGGTGAGACCGCACTGCAAGGTCACGGTGTCGAGGCACATGAGTCAGGCGCAGGTAGAGTTGATGAGGGGGAAGATTGGAGGACACCTTTGATATGGTATTTACAAGAACATGGAGTTACCGTCGGCAGAAAAATTCGTCAACAAGCCCTAAAGTACACTTTGTTGAATGTTGAATTGTATAGGTGGACAGTGGATGGTTTATTACTGAAGTGTTTAAGCAAAGATGCAGCACGGGTAGCAATGGGAGAGGTACATGAGGGTGTTGTGCGGGACACATCAGTTGGCCCAGAAAATGAAATGGACACTGTGATGGGCAGGAGTATATATTGGCCGACGATGGTAGATGATTGTGTCAGATACAAGAAAGGTTGTGCGGCATGTCAGAAGTACGGTGAGATAAAATCAATGCCAGCCAGTGTGCTGAACCCCAACATATGGCCATGGCCATTCAGGGGGTGGGGCCTGGATTTCATAGCGGTGGTACATCCCTCTTCAGCAAAAGGACACCGATTTGTATTAGTGGCCACTGATTATTTAACTATGTGGAAAGAAGTCATGCCTTTAAGGAATATGACGCATAAGGAGCTGATCCATTTTGTGTAAGAGCATATAGTGCGCAGGTTCGGGGTGCCACAAACCTTGATGATGGACCAAGGGGTGTCATTTGTGTCGCATCAGTTCAAAGAATTTGCTGAATCATTGAAGATCAAATAATCAAATTTATTACCATATATGGTAATGGCCAACCAGAGGGTGGTAACTGAACCCTGATTAGACTGATTAAGAAGAAGATAGATGATTACCTGAGAAGATGGCACATGGTTTTGTCGGAAGCACTATGGGCTCACCGGACTTCGAAACACGGTGCGACCAAGGTTACACCATTTGAGTTGGAATACGGGCAAGAGGCCATGTTACCTATGGAGATCAACCTATAGATGTGTTGGGTGACCGAGCATGGGGTTTTGTTGGCTAAGGGTTATTATGAGGCGATGATGGACAAGCTGGACAAAGTGCCTAAAAGCCGATTCAAGGCATTGTGCAAGATAGAGAAGGAAAAGATACGGGTGGTGAGGACCTATAACAGAAGAGTGTGGGAATAGTCATTTCAGATAGGAGTACTCGTTTGGAAGACCATTTTGCCAGTAGGAACCCAGAACAATAGATTTGGCAAGTGGTCGCCTAGCTGGGAAGGACCCCTATGGGTAATTGGTATAGTTCCGGGTAATGCCTTGTAACACCCTAAATTTTGAGTTTCTAAAATTTGCAAAGATAATGCATTCACATAAAATTTTCTAGGATTGCATTGCATGCATAATTCTTTTTCTGAAACCAAGTTTCAATTCCGATGTCTGAAAGGATGTCAAAGTTCTTTTCCTCCGAATCTGAATTTCAAATTGGAATTCAAATTCCTTTCATCAAATTACTATATTCTTTGATTCAAGTCATTGAATAGAATTTCAAAATTCTATTTTGAATTATTTGAAACCTTGAGTTCAAATTCATTTCAATCAAATCCTCGAACCAATGTCCAAATTTCTATAATTGAGAAAGTTCAAACAATTTCATTCAAAATTCCATTTGAATCCTCCACTTCAGCAGCCAAAAATTCAAAAAACTGATTTCCAATTCCTTCCAGCAATTTGGCCCAAACTCAAAACGTATCCCACTCCTCTATCCATTTCAATCCACCTTTCTACAGCCAGCACCGGGCCATCTGCCTCCTGGCCCATTTGCCCTAGTGGCCCAGCCAAGGCAACTGGGCCCAACCCCCCTTTCTCCTTCCTGGAGTAGAGGCAGGCAAAGCAGCCGCCGCCGCCGCACTGCACCCCTCCCAACTGCTCCTGGGCATGCCAAGCCTTGCCGCTTGACTTTTCATCTGTTTCACCCATTTAAATGGCGTCACCCCGCTTCCTCTCTCCGGTAACTAGTGGCATTGAAGCCGCACTCCACCACCGGCCATTAAAGGCCCTCGCCGGCTACCTCACCTCCTGTCCCGACCCTGTAAAAGGGCGCCCACACCCCGGTGAAGCACCACGCACTCCTAGTCCTCCTCCTCCTACCCTCTATTATGCTCGTGCCATCACTGGTTGGAGCCGAGGCACCACCGCCGGTGCAGCGCCTCCTCGCCACCATCCAAACTCTTGTGAGCAGTTCCCCGGGTGCGTCGCGGCGCTCTCTCCGTTTTACCCTTCTCGCGGCAAGTCACCGTGGCCCGGAGCGGCCGCTAGGCTGAGCTCCAGTGAGCCTTGGCCACCGGCCACTGTGGTGTCCATGGTGGAACCATGGACCAGCCTTCCTTGTGTGGTCCATAGCCCATAGACTCGGTCCATGCGGTTTCCTATTGAAAAAAAATCTGAAACCAGAAAATCCGGGCTTCATTTGCAAAGAACCCCCTGCCTTTACTCATAATCAAGCCACAGTCCATACTTTTCTAAAAAGAACACCAAAATCTGAAAATATTTCCAGATATAGCCCTAGCCACTTTCCAAAAATAACAAATAGGTCCCCAAAATTCTTTTCATCATATCTTTGCAACCGCAACTCCGATTTCAGCTATTCTTGCACCAAAATCTTCAGAATCACATCATCCTTCATTTCATGCATTCATAATACATGTTTATTGCATATTGATTGATTTTGTGCTTGTGAATAAGTGATTTCACTCTAGAGCTACAGCAGTACGTGGGATTTCAAGACGTTCTATACGAGGACTCCAATCTTTTCTCTTGTGAGAAACCAGGCAAGTTAGCTTGAACATATTGCACCTATGTTATTTTCTCTATCTATTCTGTAGAATTAAGACTGCATGATAGGGAGGACTGTTTTGTGCCCCAATGTTAGGGTTTGACTAGAATTGAATTATCAAACCTTGAAAACCATAAGAAGTATTTCGGTAGTCGTCATAGGCTTGGAATCACATAGCCTAGCATGTCCTGGTATGGGTTTGGGAGGAGATTATAGTTGCACCTTTTACCCATGCGTCTCCCTGTCATTGTGGTTATTGTTCCTATTAGTGTGGAGAATAAGATTTGGGGTGACAGGAATAGCAACTATGTCTGGTTGTAGCCGATAGTTTGGGGTTGTGTCTGGTTGTAGCTGGCAGCCTCTGGTTAGTTATCATACCCAAATCTAAGGACCGATTCATGGAGCGACCACCCATGAAAATAGTATAACCATGAGCCTATATGGGTACAGCCTTGCATAGTATGTGGTAGAGACTAGTCTTGGCATATCAACTGGTGGTGTGGATTGAGCGAGACTCTTAGGATCCGTCTAGATGGGAATGTGTGGGTTGGTTGTAGCCAACTCCATAAGGCGCAAGAGGGCGCCCTGGGTGGTTTGGTTGGAGCCCACACCTTCGGTGAAACCTTAGGGGGTATGTTACAAGCTAGATGAAACCATTGACTAGTCTTGTAGTGATGTCCTAGCACACACCCCAGAAGTGTGTAAGGGTGTTCATCTATACTATGAGTACCCAGCTACCAAGGATAATCGTGACTCATGGGGAACGTGTAGAACCTCTGTAGAGTGTAAAATTGTTATAGCAGTAGTCCTCACGTTCATGAGCAGCATGGACCCTCACAAGATTAGTGGAAACCTAGGATGGGTTTTGGTTAAGTCCTGGTTAGGTGGTGTCGAATTGGGTTTACTAGAGTGTTGGTCGGTCACGGTGTGAATTCGTGATGCGATCGAGGTGGTTGTCTTGGATGAGATGAGATCGTCACTTGTTTACTAGATTGATTAAGTCATAGATTATCACCAGTGCATTTTGCATGTCAACCTAGAGTCTAGCCTTCCTTCTTATTAGCCTTCATGTCATATTTTCCCCACACTTGGGAGTAGCAACCATAAGTCTACTCAAACCTGCTTGGATCATTGTTTAGATGTATTTGAGGATTGGAGTCAGGAGTTCCCGCAGTACCCTGAGGATGATTATTAGGCAGGTCTCTCCATCGGTTGGAAGGACACTTAGAAATTCCACTGCAATAATGTAATCTTTTTTAGACCTACGGGTCATTATGAAAGAGATAATTAGTCTGTTTTATTTAACATTGCATTTGTTTATCATATTATTACTATACGTGTGACTGGAATGTCCTGGGCACACGTATAGAGGCTTCAATTCTGCCTTCTTGGACCGGGGTATGACAAGTGGTATCAGTGCTATGTTGATCATAGGACGCCAACCTAGCTAGACCAGATGCTCTTAAGGACCCATATATTAGAAACTATTTGCCAAAAATATTATCTCACTCTTATCCTATTTTTTGAGGTTCTTTAAAATTTTGTTATCTCATACTCTTCTCTTTCTAAATCATAGATGGCTCATACTTGCCGCACCGCACGTAAGAGCACCAGTCGTCCGCCCGTTGGTCAACTAGCACCTCGGGATGTGCCGTAGCTACAGGAGCCACAACACGATGCACCACAGCACATATCTTAGGAGGAGGAGTCTTCTAAGATCAAGCTGGTGGTACCTAAGAGCCCAGCAGCCCAAGGTGCACCCACTGAGAAGCAGCCGCAGCCACGAGGCCTGGTGTTGCATGGTCAGTGTCTTCCATTCTCGATGCAGCGACCGAATTTCCAGGCGCAGTGCCCGAACTTTCAAATGCAGAAGCCTCAGTAGCAAGCACCTCGACCTAGTGTGTAGCAACCGTCTGCCAGAACATGTAGCAGGGCCCCTGCCGCAATGCTCCAAGCTCATAGAATGCACCAGGTCAAGGAAGCCGTAATGATGGAGCTTGCTTCAAGTGTGGTTCGCAGGTCATTTTCCAAGGCAATGCCCGGATAGACTTGTAGTTCCCAGAGCTATGAATCAAGTAAAGCCACAAGGGCAGCAGAATTTCATGTATGGCACAGTCAATCATATGACGAGCGATGAAGCTCAGCAAGCCCAAGATGTAGTGCTGGGTATGTTTCTCAGAAGAACACACCCTGCAATTGTTTTATTTGATTCTAGAGCATCTCATTCGTTCATATCATCAAGCTTTGTTGCAAAACATAATATGGCAATAGCAACCATGAAACATACCATGCAAAACTAAGAATATATGTCCAGCCAATAGTATTAACATAAGGGGGGTAGACTTTCCGTCGAACCTCATCCTCTTAGACCCCAAGGGCATAGACATCATACTTTCCATGGATTGGTTAATCAAGTATGATAGAGTTATCCAGTGCGCCAGAAAGGAGGTGAGATTGACCAAGAAAACGGAACCACAGTCGAGTTTGTAGCTACAGTACAGCCAGATCAGGGCAGTATGCTTAACTAGAAAAAGTGATAGCTTTGGAAGAAATCAGAGTGATTCAAGAATACCTAGATGTATTTCCAGAAGATTTGCTAGGTATGCCACCAAGTTGTGACATCGAGTTCCTCATTGAGTTATTACCTGGAACACCACCTATTTCTAAGAGGCCATATAGAATGCC
>VSTD030000002.1:0-29846 GCA_008808055.3 Sporobolus alterniflorus | reverse complement strand
TGAAACTTATACCATTGTGACATGGCAAAATAAGAAAGTTGTACAGCTCACAATATAAGGGAAATACTCTCCGCCGGGTTTCAAGTTAGATAGTATAGCCACTGCTGACGTTCACTGCATGACATCACATCTTGAAAGTCTGGTGGTTGAATAATTGTTGTTCTTTTTAAAACATCGGCTTCGTGAGCTTGGATCCAGCCAATAGCAAAATGATAGCGTATGGGCACATCCCTCTGACATTGACTTTTATTAAGAAATTGTTCAGTGGTTGGCCGCCTGCAACTAGGGGTGCTCCAACTTGTAGTTTCCGGTAGTTATTAAATGGATGCCTTTAAAATACCATCCTTGTTGTCGACCGATTTTTCTTTCTCTAGTATTTAGCACGTGTTAATGAGTCTGTAACTATTAGCTAGTTTCAACTAGCCTTTGTTTGATGTTGCAGCATTCATACTTTTTTTAGAAAAGGAAATATATTTCAATATTACTGTCTGCATCGACTAATACATGTAGTTGTTCATACCTAGAAGCAAACACAATGATGAATTAGCTTGTGTGTTGTGTACCATGTTGTCTTGGGTGGCAAGCTAGGTGCCTTGGCTGTTAAGTTTAGTTGCCTTGGCAGTCAAGTTGACTTGTTGTCAAGTTTAGTCTTTCTTTAATTTTTTTCTTCTTTTGCTATTGACTTGGCTGTCAAGTTTGTTTGTCTATATAAAGAAGGAACAAGGTAGCTGCTATGACACTTCAACCAGTTTCACCATACCACTTTCCTTCTTTCATGGTTCGGATTCTAATGGTTGGTATCAGAGCCCGTGTTCGTTGCTGGGAGATGTCTACCTCATTGACCCGTCGGAGAGCCGTTGTTGCAGCAGCAACAGTCGAGACGGCCCGAGCGGTGGCAGCCGCAACCGAGGCTGTAGCAGCAGCTGCCGCGACTCTGCGCACTGAGGACGACGACGACCGGGAGCTCGCATAGCGGAACCCTCACAAGTATCATCGCGGCTCGCCACAGCCTCGCCGTGGCCGTCACCATCGTCGTGGCTCGCCACCGGTTGTCCAACACGTCATCAAGGAGTCCAGTGGGAGCACGACATGGCCGATGCTCACCAAGATGAACTACAACGATGAGAGCCTGCTGATGAAGGTGAAGTTGCAGGCACGATAGCTCTGAGATGCTGTCGAGTTTGGCGACACCGAGTTCCATGAGGACCGGCTGGCGCTGGACGCTCTCCTTGCTTCTGTTCTGTCGAAGATGGTGGCCTCCCTGGCGGACAAGTCGACTGCCAAGGATGCATGGGATTCCATCGCCGCCACGCTTGTCAGCCTCGACCGTGCCCGGAAGGCGGCGGTGCAGAAGTTGCGCCAAGACTGGGACCGCTTTGCATTCCGACCCAGGGAGGACGTCGATGACTTTGCTCTCCGTCCAAGTGCCGCAGCTGGCGCGACACGGTGACGGTGACATCGATGAGCAGAAGGCGGTGAAGTATCTTTGCGTTGTCCCCAAGAAGTATACTCAGATTGACTTGTCAATAGAGACTCTCTTGGACCTCTCAACCCTGTCCATCGAGGAGGTGACAGGGCGGCTCAAGGCGGTGGGCGACCGTGACGAAGTGCCTCCTACCAACCCTATCTCAGTCGACGACAAGATGCTCTTCACCTAGAAGGAGAAGAAGAAACGGGCGGGCTCATCTTCCTCCAAGGATCGTCGCCGATAATCGCACAAGAAGAGTAGTGACGGCGGCACCGGTGGCGGTGGAAAAGGGGGAGGTGGTGGCGGCGGGGAACACAAGGCGATCGTGATGACACCTGTCTCAACTATGCTCGTCACGGCCACTGGGCCAGGGACTGCAGGTAGCCCAGGCGTCAGGGTGCGGCCCAAATGGCCCAAGCCAAAGAGGAAGAGTCCTCACTATTTCTGGCCCATGCCAGCCCAGTGTTGCAGCCCAAAGCAGAAGCGAGCGAGGGAGAAGCCCGAGCTTCTCCTCACACCCACTCCACGCCGTCGCTCACCTCTTTAGTCCTGCTCCACATCGATGAGCCGCACGCGCGAGCTTTCCTCGGCGACGACTCCGACGACGACAAGCTCGAGGGATGATACCTCGATAGCGGTGCCACACACCACGTGACCGGGTGTGTTGGGCACTTCACCGACCTGGACCGCAGCGTCCGGGGCTCCATCAAGTTCGGTGATGAGTCCGCGGTGGAGATCTACGGCATTGGGTCTGTTGTGTTCGTGGGTAAGACCGGCGAGCACAAGCTGCTCTCTGGAGTCTACTACATCCCGGCCCTCCGAAACTCCATCATTAGCCTCGGTCAGCTTGACGAGGGCAACTCGAGGGTGGAGATTGACCGAGGGGTGCTCTGGATCTGGGACCTCCGCGTTCACCTTCTCACCAAGGTCAACCACAGGCGCAACTGGATGTGGCTCGGCCCCTCTGCCTCGTCGCTCATCGAGATGATGAGGCCTAGCGTTGGCACGAGCGGTTTGGGCACCTCCACTTCGAGGCGCTCCAGAAGCTCGGGCGCAAGCAGATGGTGCACGAGATGCCGCATATCGACCACGTTGACTAGCTGTACGACACCTGCGTGGTGACCAAGCACAAGCGGCAGCCTTTTCCTCGACAAGCTTTGTATCGTGCGCTGAAGCAGCTCGAGCTTGTCCACAGGGACCTCTGTGGCCCTGTCACATCGGCGACACCAGGAGGTCAGCGCTACTTCCTGCTGCTAGTGGACGACGCTTCGCGGTTCATGTGGGTCATCCTTCTTCCAACGAAGGCGGCAGCTGCGGACGCCATCAAGTATGTACAAACTGTTGCAGAGAAGGAAAGCGACCTCAAGCTCCAGGTGCTACGCACCGACAATGGCGGCAAGTTCACCGCTTCAGAGTTCACCGCCTACTGCGCGGATGAGGGGATCCAGCGCCACTACTCCGCACCGTACTCACCGCAATAAAATGGCGTGGTCAAGCACTGGAACCAGACTGTGGTGGCAACTGCCCACGCCCTGCTCAAGCAAAGGGGCAAGCCGATGGAATTCTGGGGAGAAGCGGCAATGACCGCGGTGCACCTACTCAACCGGTCACCGACCAAGAGCTTGGGGGGAAGACTTCGTACAAGGCCTGGCACGGACGCACGCCGGCTGTTGGGCACCTTCCCACGTTCGGCTGCCTTGCGTACGTCAAGGAGCTGAACGTTGTCAGCAAGTTGAGCGATAGGAGCACGTCGGGCATGTTCATCGACTATGCTGAAGGCGTCAGGGCGTACCGCATCCTCAACCCGGTGACTCGGCGTGAGCGCACGACGCGGGATGTCATCTTCGATGAAGGCTGTGGCTGGGACTGGTCCAAGGAGACCAACGACAATGCGATGACTTCATCAAGCGAGTTCGCCGTCAACTACGCTGAGCTTGAAGGATTCAGGGGAGTGGGTGACTCTCCATCGGCATCTGGCTCACCCGCCCCTACTCCCAGGACGCCTTCACCGGCGCCTAACTCCACTACGCTGGCTGCACCGACAACTTATTCAGAACACAGTGGCTCGTGTGCACCCATCTTCACCTCACCCTTGGAAGGTGATGAGGATCGCATCGACGTCGCGCATGATGACACCCCGCTGCGCTACCGCACCGTCGATGACATCCTCGGTGACCAAGCGGCGATGCCAAGGAGTGTGCAGCGGAAAATCGATGTCGAGCTTCACCTGACGCACACCGGGGAACCCTACTCCCTCGTCGAAGCTGAGGGTGACGCGGCCTGGTGCGCTGTGATGAAGCAGGACCGTACATGGGAGCTCGTCGACTTATCGACTAGCCACCGCCCGATCACTCTGAAGTGGGTGTTCAAGCTCAAGAAGAACGAGGTTGGGGAGGTGGTCAAGCACAAGGCGAGGCTCATCACACGTGGCTTCGTCCAGCAAGAGGGGATCGACTATGATAACACATTCGCGCCCGTGGCTCGCATCGAGTCTATCTGCATTATGCTCACTGTCGGTAGCCTACGCTATCTGATTCATACCCGCCCAGATTTGGCGTTCGCTGTCGGGTATGAGCCGGTTCATGGAACAACCGACGACGGAATACCAGCAAGCAATCAAGCGGATTCTGCGCTACGTCGTCGGCACCTTGGACTATGGTCTAAGGTACGAGCGGTGCCCGGGCGCATCACACCTCGTCGGCTACTGCGATAATGACCTCGCCGGTGACATCGACACGAGCAAGAGCACGAGTGGCGTTCTGTTCTTCCTCGGTAACTGTCTTGTCATCTGGCAATCCCTCAAACAGTGGGTGATGTCACTGTCAAGCTGAGTACATCGCTGCCACCTCCGTCGCAACCCAAGCACTTTGGCTGGCTCGCCTACTGAATGAGTTACTTGGTCGAAAGATCGAGACAGTCGAGCTCAAGGTAGACAGCAAGTCTGCCTGCTTTTGGCAAGAACCATGTCTTTCACGAGAGAAGCAAACATTTAAATCAAGTATCACTCCATCCGAGGCTGTTTGGAAGAAGGGAGTGTGAATGACAGTTACATTAGGACCGAGGACCAACTTGATGACATTCTCACGAAGTTACTTGGGCGAGTAAAATTCAATGAGCTGCGAGCTCGAATCGGTTTGGTCCACAACACGTTAAAGACAACACATAATACTTAGGGGGAGAAATGATGGATAAGCTCGTGTGCTGTGTTGTCTTGAATGTCAAGCTAGGTGTCTTGGCAGTCAAGTTTAGCTGCCTTGGTGGTCAAGTTGTCTTGGCTGTCAAATTTAGTGTTTCTTTAGTTTTTTTCTTTTTCAACTAATTTCATCATACTAGTTGGCTCTTTTTATAGTTTCACTTCTAACACATAAAACCCTTCCATGTAAATTGTTGATAAATACTATTAAAATTCTGAGTTGGTGGCTTGGATGGGCCGAGGTCTGTAGGAAGGCTTGTGGCCTTGCGCAGCTGTCGATTTTGATTCCGTTGACAAAGATTATCCGATGTCGGCACCACAAGATGTTTAATCTTATCCAATGGGAAACTGGAGTAGCTGGGAAGAGATTAACAGGAGGGCTGAACTTTACATGGACAAGGGCTAGATCCACTAGCGCTGGATGTGCACATGGATCAAGAAGAGAGAGGAGCCTAATGCTCCGAGGAAGAAGATGATGAATCTTTTTTTAATTCATATAATGGGTCTGCCAGCCTGGCGGGTGGGTCACGCTTTAATGCCTGGGCCACGGAGCTCTTGGCTTCCCCAAGTTTTCCAGATCCTATTGACTACTGTTGAAATCTTGGATTGTCTTGCTTCATTCTGATATCAACACACAGCAAAAATGAGTAGTTACTGTTACTTTACATTTTAGAGTGTCAAATATATGCAACCCATTATTGATTATACAATATCAACACACAAGCATTAATCTTTTTGTTAGAATCTATTCATTTTGTCAAATATAAATCATTCTAACAGACATCATTTGGTTGTTTTTTTTAACAAATGCCATGTTTGATAAAAAATGGAGTTTTGTTACAGTATATACAATCAACATAAATTATTTATTTGTCTAGATCTAATAGTTAAAAACCGGAAGATACCTATTAAAAGGTACTTTAAGTTATAGATCAATATTAAATTAGTGTATATCAGATACTAAACTTATTAATTTATTTATGATATAATAAAAATTAATGATTGAGATTAAAGAAACCTTATGTAGCTCCTAAATATCTTAGAAACACCGTAATAAAACTAAAAAAATATTATACTCATGATACCAATTGCGAGGGGGACACATGGAGTCCAGAGTGGGACGAAGAAACCAAAAATTTTAAACAAATGATTCTAAGTGTCATGGAGCTCACATCTTACTGAGAAAGTTGCATGTTATGTTTTCTTAGAATTAATAGTCACCTATTTTAAATTTAAAAACCGTAGCAATGCAGAGGCACGCAAGCTAGTGTACGTAAGGAAACAACTGATTCTAAACTGTTGCAAAACCGCTCACAAACTCTCCTGTGAATAAGGATAATTGATTTATTTGACATCCTGTGTGTCTGACTTCTGAGATTAACTAATTAAAGACCCACTTGTAAGATTTTCTAGAGCCAACCTTTCTGCCTGGTGGTTGGGTGGACACAGCGGTACTACAAGAAATCAAAGAGACACCAACCCAAAAGTCTCCTTTTTGGGCACATATAGTTGACGTCTGCATATGGTATTTGGAGTTTCTAAAAGCCCAAACCGTGATGGATATCCAACGTCTTGGAGGGATATATGGATAATGGAGGATGCAAAAACACTTCACTGGATAAAGATCTTAAGAGTCAAGAGAATTACAGGGGGGATGCATGAAGCGTACAGTACTTCCCTGGACTAACCTACGAAAATCGCAGCTAGATGAGAGGTACTCATTCCTTCCCCCAAATATTTGCCACTTTAATTTTTATATCAATTTTGATTATTTATCTTATTAAAAAATTAAAGTTATGAAAAAATAAATATATATTTAAAGTATATTATATAATAAATCATATTGTAGTTAAAATTTACAATAATTATAAATTTTGTTTTAAATAAGATGTAGTCAAAATTAACAAAAAAAAATAAAGCGACAAATATTTAGAGACGGAGAGGGAGTAACATATATCATACAGATTAAAAACGATGAATGCAAAACTTTTCAGAGTTAATGCAGAGAGCAGCTTCTCTCCCATATAATTTATCGACGTCTAGTCGTCAGGTATTTAGGATGAGAATCGAGAGGAGTGTGACGATGCAAGATCAATCTCGCAGATGAACACGATGGTTTTATACTGGTTCAGACCCTCTTGAATAGTAATAGCCCTACGTCCAATCTTGCTATATTATGCTATAAAATTTGATGCCCTTGATAAATTATGGGTTGATACTTTTATAGTCTGAAAAACCATCTCATAAACACCGTAGGTTTCTGACTCTGTTACAACTCCTACAACCACGCACCCGATCAGGATTCTAATCAGTGCCACATCTGGCCTTGTGGATCATCGCAACTACTGGGCCTCTGGCCCGGGTGGATATGTTTGATATCGTCACTAGCCCCTGAACATATCGTCAACCTGACAACTTCGGTTTCTGATTAGGCTACCGGACAGTCGGCATTCACTGATCGAACACCTCTGTTAGAGCCAGACTTCATGTGTCAGGTTCCCTTCATGCTACCCTCAATCTTCAATCTTTTGATTGTCTTCTTCCCGATGCTATGCTGGTTTGATGATGTGTTTGATACACATTGACTAGTCCGCAACACGTGTCGTCTGCTGCATAGCCGTCACATCTTTTAAGTACCTTTCTCTGAAAAGTTAGACAATTTGCTTGACCATCTAGATAACAGGCGCACAATGCATGATTCTCAAAACGGCACACTTGAGTGGGGGCACATGAATCGAAACGACGCTCATTACTGTAGCGGTGCGATGCTTCACAGGCTATAAATATCCTTTTCATTTTGCATTGATAACCATCTCACATTCCATCTTCCTTGCTTGCTTAGGGTTCACCTTTCTTACTCTCGGCTTACGAACAATGGAGGACAAAAGAGGCACCAAGCGTGCTCACTCTCCCTCTAAAGAGGGCAATTCAACGCCCAGTAGTGCTAAGACTCCACCGACAACACCCTCTGGATCACCACCACCGCTGAAGTCCTCGTCGGAGGTCTCCTCACGTCGTCCACACTCACCAGTGCTTGAGCAGGAGGATCCTCCGGGAGGGCTCCAGTGGTGGATCTTTCTTTGTCTTCTGATGACGAATGTCTCACTAATGATACCTCACATGATGAGGAGTTCACCAGAAGGCTTTTTGGAGACCTCAACCACGACGTCCTAGGGCCACCCGACGACGATAAAATCATCATCCTCAATGACTCCGATGAAGAAGAAGAGGATGTGCGTGAGGAGAAGACTGTCGGTGTCGAATGTGACGTCCCACCCTTAAGCAAGGATGGTCAGTACTAACCAGGATCATTACAGGGTGCCATTACCGAAGTAATGTCGCATAATACATCACATACAAGAAGATTACAAATGAAATGCTCTGAAAGTTAAACTTTATTATAATTTAACTTTCGAATTCAATTAGAGTTTTAAGCGGAAGAGACAATAAAATACATTTTTGCGTAAGCGAACATTTCACGATCTAGAACGACACCTTACCCTAGAGATGTCGACCTCAAGAACGGCTCACAACGAAAGGGAGAGAGAGACACCTGCAAAACAACAGTATGGCAGAGCCTGAGCAACTAAAGCTCAGCAAGACTTACCCGTCAACGTGGCCATAAACAGCCGACTCCTAGTACGCAAGGCTTCAAGTGGGAGAGCTCTATACTATGTCAAACCCGCGATAAGAGTGAGTCCTTACTTTCAAATTTTAGCTCTATTCAAAACATTTTAAAGAGAAGTGCATCCTGCTCTAATCAAATAAGAGTTGTAAACAGTTAAGTGTATTAAGCAACACAACAACAGTTACAATTAAGCTTATTAAACTCATTAAGTTAGCTATGTGATGACTGCCGCAAACAAGTGATACTCATATCTGAGAGTGGGGAAAACCCTGACCAACACACCACACGCTTCCCACGTTCAGTCCGTGTATGACCATCGACCATACGTATCTCACGTAGTCAACGCATAGCAACTTTTCGTGAAGTCATCAACAAATTTGTATAAATTCACTGCCCCTGAGAAGAAGGGCTCCCGACACAATCCACAGCTCGATGACCGTCTGATCTGTGGGTCTGTACCCAACTTCTCTCCCACAATAGCTAATGAGGCAGTGGGGAAAAGACAAGTTTCTGTTGTCAACCAGCTACTAGGCTTACCGGGCCCATAACACTGACATGTGATCGGTATGTTTAATACTTGCTCACGGGGGCCAACCCATTGGTCCTTAATCGACATATGCGGGGGCTACAGCCTTGAAGGTGTCGACTTTTCACATACCACTCCCCGACCTTCCCAACCGATGGTCTCCCCTTTCCACCAACGGGCCTCGCTCGGTCTCCAGTTTATCCAAAAATCTAACAACTATATCAGATTTTGAGTTTTAAAGGGACCTATGGCCGCCACATAGTCTTCCGACCACTCGGCCATCTACCGTAACCTACAGATACGCCTAGCCATAGCTAATGACTTGTCTCTAGATGTAGGATCGACAAGGGTGGATTGGAAGGTGAGCCTAATGCAACTACGACCTCAATTCAACTCCTATAACATAATGCACAATCAATAATCATAAAGTAAGATAAAAGATAAATAAAACTCAAGGAATGTGGTTAGATGCACCGGGGCTTGCCTTGGTCCTGCTCGGGGTTAGTGTCCTTAGCTGGTGTTGGCTCCGATGGTTCCTTGCGTCCTTGCTCCACGTGATCTATCATAATATGCAACGATGAGACACCAAGATAAATGCAACGCATGGGGTGTAAAGAGTAATATACTGCATGATCATGAGCAACTTAACCATCTTAACCCCTATAAGCTATTTACTAAATTATCTTTAGTCTTTTTAGTATTTTAGTAATTTAACTATGACTTAGAAAATTAATAACAAGCACTACATGCATCTAATCATATTTTCTGCTTTTCTACAAGTGCGGTCGGTCCGGGCTCACTGATGGACAAGGTGCGGTGGGGGAGGTGGCACGAGCACCGTGGGGGCGGCCACCAGCCTGACAAGGTGGCGGCAGCGGGGGCTCACCTGAGCGGTGGGTCAATAGTGAGGGGGGCAGAAGGCAGCTTCGACGACGGTGCTCTGGTGACGGGGAGCTCCTCCAGTGGCGACGGCGGCAGTGACGACGTCCTGGAGCACCGGGGGGGGGTGAGGCGGGGTCCAGAAGAGACGGATGAAGGGGGCGGTGGAGCTCAATGAGGGAGGGAAGTAGCTATGGTGGCGGCCTCGATTCCCAGTGGGGTGGTGATGACACCGGCAGTCGGAGTGGACAGGAGGCAAGAGGGCGGGAGGGGGGCTCGATTGCACTCGAGGAAGGACGTGGACGGGGGAGGGAGCGAAAAGGGGCACGACAGCGATGGCAACGCCTTTTATCGGCGCGGTGGGGGAATAGAGGAAGGGGGTGGGCGATGGGAGGCAGCCACGTGACGGGTAGGGGTTGGGGACATCGGGGGGGACTAGCACCGCGGTCGGGCAGGGCGGGGAGTCTGGCACTGGCCCGAAGTCGGTGCGCACGGGCGGCGGTGCGCGGTCGTGCGAGACAGTGGAGGTCGGGCCGCTGACGGGCAGGCCCCGGCTACAGTTCCGGGCAGCGGTTAAATTTAATTTGAAATCGAATTCAAATCAATTCAAATTATTCAAACTTTGACCGCCTCAAAAATGGCCTTCCCGAGCTCAAAAAAATTCAATAAAAATATGGTTTTGAATCTCTCAAAAAGATGGACAACTTTGTCCATAAAGATTCTTCAGATTTAGAATGGATTTCAAATGAAAAATCTGAGAATTCTCTAGGTTAGAATTTGAGAGAATTTACTTTAGTTTCATCCTAGAACTTTGAACTTGGATGAGATTTGGAGCAAGGGTTGTGGTTTACACCTAGTGTACAACCCAATTCATAGGTACAAATTGGAAGTTCATACTAGGAGTCTATTGGTTCGGATTTGACGTTGTCAATTCAAATTAAATCAAAAATCCCTTTGACTTGACTCTGAATTGATTAACTAAGGCATGTAATGCATGACTAAGTCACTAATGATGGTGATTAGAGAAAAATTAGGAGAACCGTAACACGGGGTGTTATACCGAAGTTGTGCCTTCTTCTGTTGCAAGGTCCCTAATCTCAACTGCCTCCGGCGACGCCGATGATGCACCCACTCAGGCACAAAACGATAATAGTGATGATCACAACCCCGATTAGGAGGTTGACGGTGGCAGCGGCGGTGAAGGTGAAGCCGGTTTGCCTTAGGCTGCTGCGCCAAGATGATGCTTGCAGGAGGCGTGCTTCAAGAAGAACTTCAAGGGTTCTACACTGCTACTCAACCTCCCCTTTTGTGTAGAGGAGTTGGGATGGTTATGCAATCATTGATGTACTTTGATTCCCTTCATGCCTCATGCAGTCTTTTGTAATATTTTCTATTTCTGTTATATCTTTGATGTAATTTGTAGACTCCTTAGAACTTTAATAGGAGTTCTCTTCAATCCAAATGAATGAAATCTGAATCTTTTGCTATATTCATGTGTGTTCTTCTTGTGACTTAGATGGAATTGATACAAGTCATTGCAATGGGAACTTCAATATTATAGCAGTTGCGCTTTCCTTTTGATTGGGCCCATGATGAATACTAACTTGCACCGAAAGAACGATTCTGAAGTTGTTGTGCAGAGATCGTAGACCTGTTAGATGCCTGATAAACACTGACACCGATCGAAATGCTAGAGCTGATACCCCGATCGGGTGATATTTTAGTTTTTCTTTTCTACTTCGGGTAGATAACCGTGATGAAAAGTTTGATAAATCCCATCCATTGATCCTAGATTCCTTCTCGTTGATGCTACGGACTTCAAAATATTTTCAACAATAAACTTTTTGGCTCCTTGATTCCGTGTCCGGATTGCGCGGGTGGTTGAAATAGAAAGGCTTCTTTTTCTAGGGAAACGAATCATCACACTGTCGCTTGCTACACATATAAAGTTGAGCGCTGCTGAATTCGTCAAGTCTCATCATTTCTTACTCTTGCCTTCCAAATTTTTACTCCTCCATTTACAGCTTGCCACACCATTTCTGCTTCCCAAGCAATGATTGGTGAGGCTGACCAGGTTCCTCCCATCATTGTCAAGCCCGCCACCAATGACAACAAGAGTGATTCTAGGACGGAGAGTGATTCTCTGATGGCTTCTTCTTCCGCCAACGTAGCTACTGCAAAGATGGCAGACGATATCGTCCCCAACATGTCTAATTATTGGAATAAATCGATGATCACCGAAGCATATCGCAAGGCTTATCACTCCTTCGGCTGGCTGACCGATGGCCTAGAATCCATTGTCCCTACTGTGGAATGTCCCATAGTAGACGGCACCACGGTGGTATGCTTCAAGTCACATCTCATTGCTGGGCTTGGCCTTCCTCCTAGCAAGTTTCTTGTTGCAGTGATGGGTTTTCTCGGGTGTGAGGTGGTCCACTTATATCCGAATGCCATTGTCGCCCTTAGCTACTTCACAATGTTATGTGAATGCTGGCTGGGGATCGCGCTAGATACCAGCATGTTCTGGTATTTCTATTCCCCGGCTCAGTATGATAAAGTTGTCTACTCCAGGATCAGGCTCTTGGAGAGGCTCTTCCTCAAGATGGTTCTTGGTTGATATGCACGTTCCTCCTCAATGGGTGAACATGCATTTGCTCCTGTCGCTGATTGAAAAGAAGCGAAAGGAGCCGAAGCTGACACCGCGCTTGGCTGCTTTGCTTAAGCGGGTGACTGAACTTCGTGATGCCGGTTTTCAGGCGTGCCACTATGCTGAAGAGTTTACTCTTCGATGAATTCTCCCCCTTAGCCAATGGGACAGGCTGGCATATGAATGCCCACGGTAAACTGATCTAAGCCGCGAGCCTGCTGATGGTAAGTTCTTCAATTTTGTTTTCTGTTGTTAGCAATGTCATTCTGATCTGATAAACTCTTTGTTTTGTGCAGTTCAGACCTAGGCTGAGATAGATCGGCTCATGGCACGCTTGTTTGATAAGTATCCACCAACTGTGCGGACTGCTAGCATGCCCACACCCTTCTGTAGTGAAAATCCTCCTCCTTCGGTAAGCATCACTATCTCCTTTATTCTTCTCTATATTTGTAACTGATGAATCCATTCTTTTTGCAATCTTAGGGTCTTTATCCTAAGGCCGATATTGGCGTGGAGGTGTCAAGCGGTGATGATGATGTGACAAAGAAATCAGCTGGTGATGACGCTAGGGATGGGGGAGCCTCTTCAGCTGAGCCGATCGCCCCTATCTTGATCAGTTCCAACGTGTCAGAACAGGCCGATCCTTCTATCATTGATCAGATTGCTTTGACTGATCCTCCTGCTAACCGACGCAGGTGCAAGCGTCCCCTACCTGTTCCCAAGCGGAAACAATCATGATCTTCGACAGATCAGGTGATGACCCACATTGAGCTCCTCCATACCGTGGACCCCGGAATCCAATGGATTTAGTCGCTATAGAGATTATTTTTGGGCGCATATTTGACGCGTTTCGACACACATCTTAGACTGCTGGTACCGGTACTTCAGCCGACAGTGACATTCAGCCATAGAAGAAGATGTGTCAGCCTTCAGTGAAAAAGATACTTGTGCCCAGGTAGATGCAGACTTGCTTACCTGTTGTTGTAAGGTTGGTCTGCATGTTGATTGTGTGATTGCTCGTAGGAAATCTTCTGAGAACGGACCGTCAAAAACCACTGAGCAACAGCTAGCTGCTAAATAGGCAATATCATATGTGGCTGCTACTTCTGTTCCTCCTCCTGCGGGGGAAACAGGCTTGACAGTATACTCCAACGCTGAGGCTAGGCATTCCACTCAGTGAGTTGTTCAATAACTTGAGAATTTGAAGGATGTGGAAGCTGATCGGGAAGGTACCCATTCTTTCTCCGCTACTCCAAACCTCTAATTTTCTTTACTAACTTTATGATTTCTTGGATTTGTAGCCTTGACTGCACAACTGACGGTAGCACAGAAAGTGTTGTTTGAAGAAAAAGCTTTTCGATCGGCTGTTGATTGGTCCTTGGCTAAGGAAAAGGCTTCTCGACAAACCGCCGAATAGTCTCTTCCGACTCCTGATGAAGCTAGGGCTAATTTGGCATAGGACCTTGAGTTGGTCCAGGCTTCCCTCACCGCCACTACCAACAAGCTAACCAGCAAATCTTCTGCCCTGGATACTGTGGTGATCCGGGAGCATGAGATGGAAATCAAGATGAAGGCGACCAAAGAAAAGCTAAAAATGACTGAGGAAAATATGAAGAGCCAAGGGCAGTTGATGCACTTGGCTCAGCAGGCACTCTCTAAATGAGAGTTCTCATCATCGGGGGTGACCAATGCTATGGCACTGGTGAAGAATCACATGTCAGATTTTGATGCAGAAATACTTTGAAAGTACTTCTCGATAGACAACACGGAGTGGGCAGCGTTAGTTAATAGCGCTTACAATACTGCCCAGCACTTTGTGTCTTTATATGACTTCTCTATGCTTGTTGAGTCCGATGATAACAAAAGTCTTGCTGTCTTGTAAACTTTCATCTGCAAGCTTGCAAGAAACTATTGTTAACTTATAGAAATGTTGATTTGATCTGACCGAATACCTGATGTATATAGATATATAGATGCCCCTTGCTTTTCATACGCCCATGATTGATGTGTATTAAAAGTACAATGATACGTCAATCGAGATCTATTAACTCTGCACGGATAAAAAGTATTAGATAATCAGATAGTAAGGAACGATAATTGAGAGCCTCTTGCTTTTTGTATGTGGCGCTATGCGTGTAAAAAGTATAAGATATATGTTAAGTGATGTCAATCGGTAGCCCCTTACTTTTTATACATGTCGCTGCGCGTGTAAAAAATATAAGATAGATGTTATGGGACGTCAATCGGGAGCCCCTTGCTTTTTGTACGTGGCACTACGCGTGTAAAAAGTATAAAATAGATATTAAGGGATGTCAATTGGGAGCCCCCTGCTCCTTTGAGACTGTAGGATCCGTCGAAGTACATCACCCAATGATCAGGTAGCTCGTCGATGCCTCGCAGACCTTAATCGGTCCACTCCGCAATAAAGTTTGTGAGTACTTGAGACTTGATCGCCCATCGAGGGATGAATTAAACATCATACTGATTGATCTCCACTACCCATTGTGCAATCCACCCCGTTGCTTCTCTGCTTTGGAGAACGCACGTTAATGGTCGATCGGATACGACCCGGACGGTGTGCACCAAGAAATAGTGCTTGAGCTTCCTGGTCGTCATGAGGACTGTATAGAGTAGCTTTCGTACCTAAGGGTACCTTGTTTGAGCATCCTTAAGGATCTCGCTGACAAAGTACACATGCTATTAATTGACTTCCGTGGTGGCTTATGGCCGTTCAACGACAATGACGGTGTTGACTACTGCATCAGTGGCTGCAACGTACATTAGCAACACATCGTCAAGCTTTGGTGGCACCAGCATTGGCAGGGATTTGAGATATTGTTTGAGTTCAATAAAAGTTGCTGCTGCTTGGTCATCCCACTGAAATTCATCTGCTTTTTGTAGTAGCTTGTAGAAAGGCATACCACATTCATCTAATTTAGATATAAATCGGCTGAGTGCTGCTATCATTTCTGCCAGCTTCTGAATTTCTTTTCGGGTCCGAGGTGGTTGCAATTGCTCAATGGCTTCCACCTTCTTTAGATTTGAATCGATTCCCTTGGGACAACACCACGTAGCTAAGTAGTTTTTCTGATGATACATAGAGCACACATTTTTTAGCATTAAGCATCATCTTGTACTTACGGAGATTGTTGAATGTCTCTTTGAGGTCATCAATTAGATCTCCATGCTTTTTCAACTTCACTACCATGTGATCAATATGAGCTTCAACATTTCTCCCAAATTGAGGCTCCAAGATGATGTGAATGCACTTTTGATATGTCGCTCCCTGTTTTTCAACCCAAATGTCATCTTAGTGTAATAGAAAATCCCAAATGGTGTGACGAACACTATTTTTTCTTCTTTGTCAATGGTGAGGCTGATTTGATGATAGTCTGAATAGGCATTCAGAAACGATAATAGTTCACACAATGCTGTGGAATCGACGATCTGACAAATATGAGACAGGAGATACTCATCTTTAGTACATGCTTTATTTAAACTAGTACAATCGATACACATGCGTCAGGAGATATCAGACTTTTTTACAAGAACAAGGTTTGCAAGCCAGCTTGGATAATCTACTGGCTTGATGAACCTGACTTCAAGTGATTTATTGACTTCTTACAGGATGGTCTCATGCCTCTCAAGTATGTATCTTCTTTCTTTCTGCTTAATTGACTTATACGATGGATCAATGCCTAATTTGTGCTCAATCACCTCTCTGGGGATCCCAAACATATCTGATATCTACTATGCAAAGATATCTAAATTTTTTCGGACAAAAGTGATGAGCGTGAGTTCCTATTTGGCCTCAAGGCATGTATCGATCCAGAGCTTCTTGTCCGGGTTGCTAGGGTCAACTAAAACTTCCTTATCATCACCCCCTTCTTCTTATCGTCCGCCTGTTGATCAGTGGGTGGCTGATTAGACACTGGGGCAACATATGTGCCCTTCTTGGCTGAAGGAGGTCGAGGGGGGCCAATGATCAGTGGCTTGGGTGCCGGCGATTTGAATAGGGTACTGTCGTCGTGCGTCTTTGCCACCTTGGTTGCTTGCTCCTGAGTTGCCTTCTCGCCGAATCGTTCGACATGTGTCAATGTTGCATTCTCACATGCTAGAGCATAGTGCTGGTCGGCATTGATGATGATCACGCCCTTGGGGCCAGGCATCTTCATCGTGCCATAAGCAGTGTGGATGACCGCCATAAATTTCAGGAGGAATGGCCTCCCGATGATGTAGTTATACTCGATGTCGAAGTTGGTCACCTCAAACATCAACATCTCCTTGCGCTTGTTATCTACTGTTACACAGGACACCTCCAGGTCGATGCGCCCAATGAGAGTGGACGACTACCCTGGGAAGACCCAGTGGAACATATCGTGTATGGGGTTCAAGTCTTTCAAATTGAGGCTCATCTCAATGAAGCTTTTCCTCGTGATAAGATTTAATGAGGCCCCATTGTCGATTAATGCTTTGGTCACCTTGTGTCGTCCGATCGGTAACTTAACCATGAATGGCAAGTTCCTCTCAGACAGTTCCATCTCTAGATGATCTTCTAGCCCGAATGATATGTCTATGTCAGACCACTTCATATTTCTTCCAGGCTCAATGCACTGAGCCAAGCTAATCTCCCACATGCTACCTCCGAAGATCACATTGATTTCTCTCATCTGTTCATCATCGTCAGGATCTACTCAACGATGTTCACCCTGACGAGGCTCTTAGGCCACCGGTGTTGCTGGTGGTGGCATCTTCTTGTGGTCCAAAAAAGTTGTGCACTCTTCTAGATCATGTCCAGTGGTACGATGGATCTCACACAACTTCTCTACATCATCAGGGCGATGAAAATGTCTCTTTTCTTTCTGATTCAAGGATTCCTGCTGGCGATTCCCACGATATCCACGGTCTCCGTGATCTTTGCGATCTCCCCGGTCTGTTCTGTTGACTTCCCGGTCACCCTGCTTCTTCTTCGAGGGCCCCTTGCCGCATAACTCAAGAAGTCGAGCCTGAGCCTTGGAAGCCTTAATGCATACGTCAACAACTGCAAGCAAATCGACCACTATTTTAGGCTTCTTCATGGTGATCTCCTCCACAATCTTGATGTCACTGACTCCATCACAGAAGACATTGATGATCTCGATGCCCTAGTTGTACGTGATAGCGTTCCTGGCATTGCAGAAATGTTTCACGTAGTCCCAGAGATTCTCATCGTGTTTCTGCTTTATGGTCTTCAGAGTCTCAATAGTAGATGAACGCTCGTATGTACCCTGGAAGTTTCCGATGAACATGGTACACAGCTGGTCCCAGGTGTAGATAGATCCCTCGGACAGATTGATAAGCCATGATATGGCCTCATCGGACAATGCCATGGGCAGATAGTTGACCTTTACCTGATCGTCTCCTCCTGCGGCATCGATGACTGTATGATAGACCTGGATGAATTCTTCCCGATAGCTGGATCCATCATATTTGTCGATGTGCCCAGCCTTGAATTTTTCTGGCCACTTGACATGCCTGAGCGGTGTAGCCAGAGCACAAAAACTGCCCCTCCCTGATGGGATAACGTCTCCTGCTAGAGATCGTCGTGGAGGAGTCGATGACCTTGCTCTGAGATGCCTTCAATCCTCAATGATGTTGTGGAGGTCATCACGGTCGTGGCCACTTTCCCGCAACTTGCGATTCAGAGTTATCCGCCACTGCGCGTCATTGTCAGCTAGACGGCGGCTACCGCTAACCGAGGATGTTGTTCACTTCAGGCTCGCCTCGCCTCGCCTAATCGTTCGATTGGTTATCAGCAGAAGGCTCTCTTCGAGGGTTGCCGACCGATCGCTCTACTATGACGTAGTTTGTTGCCTCAACCCCTTGCTATGCCAGAGCAACAAGGGGAGAGCCTTTAGGTGCCATGCATTGAATTGACTCTATAATAGTTTGGAGCCGCACAGCGTTGAAGTCTGGATTCATATTCTGAATCGTTCCGTCATTGGACGTTCGGGTATCGGATGCTTCCAATCTCTCAATGGTGGGATATCTGCTGGGGTTATTGTGTAACGGTGCTCCGGACGGGGCCACCATGATGATAAGGCAACCCTCATCGACGAAGTTTCAACAGGAGCTTCCCCCGATCTCAGGGTAATCATCGATTGAGTCTTGATCAGGGGACGCTGTCGATGCAGAGGAGCTCGATGTTCCAGTCGATGGCCGGAAGATAGGTGCTCTGATCGGGATTCCCTAGGTTATCTTGGTGGCGCAATGGTATGGCCCTGCATAAGGATTTAAACCTGAGCAAGCACCGCTCGATGTAGATGAGTTGGCCGGAAGATATGGAGCATGTCCATAAACCGATGCTGGTCCCTGAGTTAATAACTCAAGGTTTTCGTCTTCCTCGGCGGCAAATATTAATGACCCGAAGGTGAATTATGTGTCGTAAGGGAACTTGACGCTAAATGTCCAGGGTGCCATGATCTTCCCAGATGGATCTTGAGTGATTTTTCCTTACTGCGCGTGTCTCTGTCGACGTCTAGTCGTGAGATATTTAGTATGAGGATCGGGAGAAGTGTGGCAATGCAAAATCAATCTCGCAGATGAATACATCGGTTTTATATTGGTTCATGCCCTCTCGAAGAGTAATAGTCATACGTTCAGTCTCGCTATATTATGCTATGAAATTTGATGCCATTGATAAATTACGAGTTGCTACTTTTATAGTCTAGAGAAATGCTTCATAAACACGGTAGGTTTCTGACTCTGTTACAACTCCTACAAATACACACCTGATCAGGATTTTAACCAGAACCGTATCCGGCTTTGTGGGTCATCACAGCTACTTGACCCCTCGCCCGAGCAAATATTTATAGTATCGTCACAATTAATGGCAGAAAGTGAGATAAAAAAGTTTGTGGTTGGCTCATTACCCATGAGGACGTTTGAAGATCGTTAGCAAAGGATAAAGAAGGATCTTTCAAGGACTGGGGAGGATTTTTTGTGAATAGTTCTATATGGTTTGACATCGACTGAAAGAAATCTAGACGTTGTAGTGTGCCTGCTTGAGTTTGTTGTTCATTCACATATTTCTCGCCCATATATCTTTTCCTTTGAATAACATATTACTATATTGGTATATGAATATTTTCCTAATTGATTGAGGACATAATAAAAGAACTACTATTGGATCTTGTTTAAGCTAGCTGCAGCACATATCGTAATGATTTAAAAAGAAGTCTAGGGGCTTATTGGCATTAACTTATGTAAACGTCGTTCTCTGCCAGCATGCTTCCACATCTCCATAATAATAATCACAGCATCCGTCCAGACTAACAAAGGCTAAACATAGAGGAACGACATAAAAAGAATAGGGTTATTCCCATCAAGGAAATTGCCAGTTTAGCGTACATTCACAAGCACCTGCTCGCTCGCATCCTTTGCAACCGGCGAATTGAAGACTAAATCGAAGTATGAATTGGCTGCTGGTCCACAGAAAAAGTGCACCTGAGAGCTGGTACATACAGAGGAGCAAGACCGGCAGGAATCATATATGGAGGTCAATCTTGCAGGGACAAACCTTCTTCTATTTTCAGTTGTCATAGAAGGGTAGAATGCAAGTATACATGCACCTTTCAGGTAGTGATGCAAATGTAAGGTACCAAACCTGACCAATAATCCTTGAAATATCCTACCCCATTTACACATCATTGTTTTGATCCAAGGGTGCAAGCTAGAGAACCACCAACATTACTGTGTTCATCTAATCAAAAGAGGGGGGAAAAGGAGAACAGAAACCAATCGGCCCGATTCTCTGCCAGCCGAAGATCGAAAAATCCTCACGGCACAAAACCAAACAAGCAGCAGGAACTTTCAAGGTCCAGTAGAGCTCTAAATTATGACGCGTACATTTCTCCAACCAAGTCCATCCTTGCCGGGCCACCAAGAGGCAGCAAGTCATGATCAGCCGCAGTGAGTCCTTGGAAGGAGTTGAGCTCCTCCTCCAAGAAGCTCAAGAACCCTCCGGGGTTCAGATCCATCCACAGGTCGTTGCAGTCGAGGCCGTATTCGCCGAAGCCTCCTTCCTCCACCTTGACCTCGCACTTGATCTTCCTCTTCTTCTTGCAAGGCTCTTGTTCCGCCGGCGCCATCACGACGGGTTGTGCTACTGCCAGCGGCGGCGGCCTCTTCTTGACCACCGTCTCCTTGTCCTCCTCGACCGGCGGCGACGTAGCCACGGAGCTGGCGGCGGCGGCAGGCTTCCCGGTGAGCCGCTGCACGAGGTCCCGGAAGTTGGCGACGTCGGTCTTGATGATGTCGGGCGCGATGATGTGGATGATCTTTATCTTGGGCGGCGTCGTCGTCGTCGTTGGCGAGCAGCCCATGTGCTGCACCGGCGCGGTCGACGTGCTGATCACGCCGTGGAGCTCGGCCATTGATGGCGCAGTAGGAGTCGAGGTCGAGCTAGAGAGCGTGTGGGTGAAGAGCGCAGGAGAAGGGGAAGCGATGTGGTGATCGATGAAGATGATGCTGTGGATTTGGGAGGGGGGGAGGCCGGAGCGGCTTGTTATATATGGAATGGTCTCGAATGGAAGACGACGGAGACGGCAGCTAACTTTCAAGTTTTGAAAGCAACAGTGACTCCTCCAAAAAAAAAGTTTTGAAATCGATCGATGGAGAGGATTAGCATCAAGCCAAGCGTTCTACTCGTACCCTTCAGAGAAGAGCACCTTTACATGGACTCAAATAAATATTTTAGAATTTTTGGAGGAGGAAGGGGGATGGATGTCAGTAGCTTGGGTCGTCGTCGTTGCCTTGCTATTTTAGATATAGTCGAGTTGTCTGTCAGTGAGATGCGCCCTCCGCCCAGCGCTAGTTCAGAATATGCAAATAAACATATGTCTTCCAGAGATGATATCAGTTGTTGTGGCCGTACTTTTCTAGTATCGATTGGTCGTGGTGAGTATTTTAAGAACACGGTGTGTGTGTGTTGTGGCTTTCTTCGATCTGGTCCGTAGGTAGACAGTAGATCTTTGATTGCCATGTGAATAATTATTCTACTATTGTTGTTCCTTGTTTACTGTAGGCCGTGGAGGGTTGACTTGTAGATATAGCAGGAAGTTGCAGCCTGGTTTCAACGATCTCTCTCTCCGCCCCATGGAAGACGCCAGCAGTCGCGAGGGACGCCATACGTATCACACGCGCCTCTGCTTGAGCGAGCTGCTGCTGACCGCAGCGGCCGGAGGTCATATATATCCGACGAACCAAGGAACGATGGGATGGGATCTTCGTCAACAAGACTCCCAGCTAGGAGGTGAAAGCGATGAACCGTACCGTACGTTGCCTCGGAGGTGAAAGCGAATTGAATCACGCGAGGGATCGAAGAAAAGCCATCATCCATCCGATCCGTCCGCTGGATCGTCTGACGTGTTGCATACAGATCGATACAAAAGAAACGGCAGGTCGTCGATCGGGATGATAGAGATGTCGACCGGACCGCCGGCGGCAGTTGGTTCCTGCCTGCTTCCCTTCCCGGCCGCTGGGTCGTGTCGTGTGGAGGACGACGTACGACGCTTGGGGCGTTCCCAGCAAACCGGGCTTTCTTACGAGAGCTATCAAATCCTCACGTCAAGTGGCCAGAAAACTTATTATATACGTAGGACTGACTCTTCCTGACGATCTTGTCCAAATATCTGTTCTAAAATATATGTCAGAAAGTCTTCTGCGGTTGGGGATTCAGACTCGGGGCGGTAGCGCTAGAGATCGGTGGTGTTACTGGGGGATGTGGCGGTCCAGGCGTCGCCGCATCAGTTGATTATCATCGGCGGCAGTGGTGACGCCTCGAGTTAGAGGTGGGGTTGTTGGTGGGAGCGATTGCGCTCTAAGATAGAGGAGGTCGGGCGGTGGCTGACAGTGCGACGGGCGGAGATGGAGGAGTGGCACTGGAGGTCACAAGTGGGGATGAATGCACGAGTGGCATGAACATGATGAAAGGAGCTGCTTTGATGAAGGAGTCGCGCCACAGGCCTAACGCTTAGGCCGACCCAGTAAAGACAACGACGTAGGGAAGGTAGCAAACTTATTATTAGATCGGTCTGGGTTCACTCGTTCCGCATTATATTATGATATGAACAGTGTCTCCCGTGCAGTAGGAAAAAGAAAGCGAAGCACGCACTGAAGTTGACATTTTTAGGAAGGCTATCGGCATCCTGCGGAGGTGCAAGGGGTTTCTTATCCACCCGGGGGTGAGGGGGGGAGGGGGATAAGTCCATCACGGTCCCAAACCCCCTCCTCACGGAAATAACTGAACAAGGTCTTGAGCATCTCTAATAAGGAGGCTAATTCCGGGTCGTCCTTGCAGCGTCGTGAGTTTCTGTAGATGCGACCCGTAGCTGGGAAACATATTCTCTCTCGGTCAAGAAGAAAAAATTGGAGAGAAAAGGGCAAGTCAAATGGTACCGAAGTGAGGATTTGGCTCTGTTCCCCAACTGTCTGCTCTCATCCAGGAGGAATTGGCTCTGTTCTCCTCATCTTTGGGCACTGCTTAGCTTATGGTGGCTGGCCATGCTGCCTTTTCTGAGTTTCTGCTGCTAAGCCGTGCACGCTGGCCACCTTGTTTCAGTCGTCGTCTGTGCATGCAGCGTTTTAGAGTTTTTTTTTCTTCTTCATCCGGGGGCACCTGGCTTTTGTGTTGGAGGACTTTGGCTTGCCTTCGATGGTGGGATGACTCAAGGAATTTCGGTGAGAATTTGCCCACCAGAAGCAATTGGAGGTAGCCCCCTCCTCTGTTTGTTTGTTGCGTTGCTTTTCTACGGGGGCTGTTCGGATTAGTCTTTTGTAATCTTTTAGGTCGCAACCCTTCTCTTTTTTTCGTCTTAATGAATAACATAGTTCCTGTCGTTTTTTTTTTTGAAAAAAATGGCATCAAAGTTAAACAAAGGCACCCTATCATTAATGGGCCTGACATCACGGTCTGGCCCAAAATCTGTATCGGCAGCGGTCACGGCCTTTTGGTCCGGCTAAGCGCATCGCTTTTTCTTGCCACCACAGGCATGTTGTTCCAAAAATGTAACGAACGCCCCACCGCCACCCTGCGCTAGGCATATGTTTGTTTCATCTGCCTTTTCCACGGGAGAAGATGGAAGGGCCAAAAGCTGAGACAAAAGGTACTGAAATGTTGTCTTTTGTATTGCTGGAAAGCAGGATTTTGAGAAAATGAAGTAAAAGCTAAAAAAACTTATCCTTTATGACTTTTGGTGTGTAGAGGAGTCATTTATATATTACAAAAGGCAATATTAAAATTCCACCAACCAACTTTTCAATCAGATGCTACTTCAAAATAGGGATGGAACGAGGAGAACCAACAACCCAGGCCTCTCCCTGGGCCTAATGGACTTGATGCAATGGTTTGCATAAACATTTAGAGAGATGGCCATGATCTAACTCGATCTATACTAGGGACATGGCCTGTCCCCTATTATTAACAGGCCCCTTCTTTTGTGACTGACATGTTGATGGCGCCTTATGACAGATCATCCTTTTACTACCATTTTTATCTTGTTACTCTAGAATCTTTAGCAGTAATTTGTTTGTCCTTCTAAAAGTATATGTGATTTGGGTAGCTGACTAACGCTGTAAATTATTTGGAAATTAAATTGCAAGCATAAGCTAGCACATCAAATTCTCAACACACCACCTACCAAAAATAAATGATTGGCAAATTGCATAGTGAGCCTGTGACACACATTTTGGTACTGGTTAAACAGCATGAAAATGACTACGTAATTCACGACATTGTTTTAAGCAACGAGTAATCTCTAAAAGTTCACCAACTTTTATTGTACAGTTAACTAGTATCCTGTTTTGGACCCTTCTACTTGCTTATATAGCCGAGTGATTTTTCGTTTCTAGCTTACCAATCAGAAGAGAGAGAGAATCCATATCCACACCATTCCATGGCTGATGAGGCAAGTTCAAACCGTGAAGATGGCTGTCACTATTCTGTGGCAAGGGCCGCCAACGAGTTTATCGTGCATCCACTGAAGCGTGATGAACCATTCTACAAGTGTTCATTTTGCAGCAAGTCCTTTTTTAGTCCCCAGGCTCGTGGCGGGCACCAAAATGCGCACAAAACGGAAATCGCCGAGCTGAGGAGAAGCTTGAAGGAGGATATGGAAAACCAGCGTGCAAAAAGAGCTCGGAATGATGGCATTGCTTCTCGTGACCAAGTTTCAATCCCAACTGAAGTTGATTCTTTCGAGGCTGCTGGAGGCCTCGATCTCAAAATGAGGCTCTGAGTTGTGATTCCTTTTTTTTTTTGCGAGAACTGAGTTGTGATTCCTTGAACAAATAGACCATCGCTTGGAATGGATTTTATCTCGAATTCACCCATTTCACTGGCCAAGAGACTAGGGAACTTCACTTTGGTTGATGTTATCTTTTTCTTATATATATGTTGTAACAATTCATGATCATAAATACAAGGTGGTTATGGGTTACTGTTTACTTTTTCATCATGTGCTTTAGCTCTCAATGTTTTGATATTGCTACGCTCCCATAAATACATTCATATCTTGAATGGATATGCCATGGTACTTACACAATTCTACAGTGGATTCCCGCTTGGTGTAGGGTGTTGTGATGTGTATGATTTTACCTTGCAATCGCCAGCAATCAACTGTCCAGGAACTAAAGTCTGCATTTCCTTCCGTGTTTTGTAAACACTGCCGGGGTGCAAGTTTTTTATGTTTGACCACAGCATTTTGTAATTCATGAAGAAACGACTTTCAAAACGCGGTGTAGGGTTTAAAAATTCGGCAGATTCGACCCGGTCCAAATTCGGACCGGTTTCCACCAAGATTTGAAGTCGGCCGGGTCCGAATGTTGGTCGCAATTGAACCCTGGTCGGGCGTCGTGATCGCACCAAACCCAACCAGCTGACGCCGATGCTGGAGGCCAGCGATTAGCTCGGCTGGGGCGACACCGCCGGGTTGGTTTGGTTGCCAGAAAAGAAAAGAAAAAGGCAGGCAAATCTCCCGTCGGCATTGGGAGCACGGGTAAAAGGGGAAATGACTGGGCCGCCGCATCCCTCTTCCATCACCTTGTACGTTTCAAGGCGAATTGATGGTACGGTCGAGGAGCATTGCTAGGTGTCCTGGACCAGGAGGCGGATGAGGAGCATTACTAGGTGTACTTAAGGCTTTTGCCTGGATCTTATTCTTATTGCAGACACCGGCTGGCGCTCACGTTACCTTTTCCTACCTGAGGCCGGTTTTGGGAGCCTCACCAATCCGTAGGCAGATCAATTGAGAGGTCCAGCACCAGCAGGACGACACACACCTAACAACCAGGTCGGTCACACGGTGCACTGGCTTGGCCACTGCTTTCCTGCAATTGTAAATCCCAATAAAGTGACTGCAGAAAGGAAGCGAGCAAAAGCAGGCAGGCAGGCAGGCTCCCCTTCCACACCCCTGTGCTCTGCCTCTGTCATCATCTTTGACTCCCCCCTTCCTGTCTCTCACCACAAGCCAACCCAAGCGCCGCTGGCTACACACTTCATTCAGCACAGTCGCATCACAGTTCACAGCATCCATCGCTCCTCTTGACTCTGAGATAGACAGAGGGAGAGAGAGAGACAGACCTGTCGGCAGGCATGGTGAGCTCGCTGCCTCTGTTATTGCTCCTGCTCCTGCTCCTGCTGCTCTTTGGAGCCGGCTTCAGCAGCGGCATGAGGCTCGGCAATGGCGGCTACGAGGAGTGGAGGCTGGGCACCGCCACATACATCAAGGAGTTCCAGCCGCATCCCCTCAACGACGGTATGTATGTGTGTATGCGTTTTTAGTCTTGCGATCAGTAGTAGTATCAGGAACAGAAACAGTGCCAGTTCCTCCTCTGCATTTTCTGTGGATCGATAGGGAAAACTCTCTTTTTTCTCTCCTTCAAAGAAACGGGGAATGTGAATATCACTTGCAAAACTTGAATCAGTTATCTCTGTAGTACACCCCGGCTGCATAGCTTCCGATGAAGTGCTGCCGATAGTGAGAGGTCGTGTTAGATAGATGCAGAAGGGAAGATTCAGGAACCAAAGCTCCTCCTTTCCTTTCTTCAGATGCGTTTAGCGATTCATGCGACAGAACATTCCAACCATGTTTAGCATAGATGATAGCAGCACTATCTTGATTTGCAAAAGGCGTTGAAGGAATAAACAAACACATTGTTTATGGCGAAGTGCACTAATGCTGCCCTGCTTGACAGCCAAAAGAAAAAGGGAGTGTTATCGAGTACACATTTTCAATGCTAGACGCGCTTTAAGTTATACAATATTTTCCTTCGACAAATTCCAGTTATGAGCGTTTCTTGCTGCCTACTACATCCCAGTACTGTTTATCTTCAAGTCATAGAGAGTACTCGTACAGTAATTGCTTTATGAAACATGACCGTGGAAACAACACATTGGTGGAGCAATTCACTGCAGTTTGCATTGTACTGCGTGGCTCCTCAAGAATGGATTCTGATGTGTGCCTGAAATCCTGGATTCAAAGACATCCATCCTTTCTTGAACTTGTTAAAAATGCTGGCTGATCATTCCGTTCGATGCAAAAGGTGGCGGCGCGTGTGGGTACGGCGACTTGGACATCTTCAGGTACGGGCGCTACACGGCGGGGCTGAGCGCCGCGCTGTTCGGGCGCGGCAGCGCCTGCGGCGGCTGCTACGAGCTCCGGTGCGTCAACGACATCCGGTGGTGCCTCTGGGGCAGCCCGACGGTGGTGGTCACCGCCACGGACTACTGCCCCGCCAACATGGGCGCCGTCGACGAGGCCGGCGGCTGGTGCAACTTCCCCAGGGAGCACCTGGAGCTGTCGGAGGCCGCGTTCCTCCGGGTCGCCAAGGCCAAGGCCGACGTCGTGCCGGTGCAGTTCCGGAGGTACCGTAATCTATCAGAGTGACGTGGCATAATGCTTGATCTTCAACTGCTCGTTGCTGTCTTGGTAAATCATACTCCAACTAGCTTGAGCCTGAATATACAAACAAAGCAGTGGCACATGGCACGCTATCATTCTTGAGCTCTGCATTCACTGTATATTTTTATAGCCTGTTGCTGTGCTGCTCTTGCAGAAAGCCCAGAATGATGTTGGATGATTAGAAATGGATCGCAGAATATGGAATGCTGGCTATAGTGAATAGGAAGCAGCAGGTTCTCCAAAGCACAACGAAAAATAGCAGTTTTAGCCTCTGTTTGTTTGCACTTCTGCTTTTGATTTTTTATAAAAGCTAGCTGATGCCAATTTGAATAACTATTTGTTTGATTTTAGTTGTTAGCTTTTGTAATATATATTTAGCTTTTTTACGCATCAAAAATCTAAAAAATAGTTTTAGATGGATTTTTTTCTTTTTATTTATTTATTTTTAAAACTTATTTTTCATCATTTTAAAATTCAATTGAAAAGTTAGTTGTTTATTCCTACTTTTAGTTTTTCAGTTGAAAAAAGTAGCTGAACAAACATGCCTTTAGTCAGCTCCCCCTCTTCTCTGAATCCCACTGGTGTTGTTAATTATGAGCACTCAACATGTTTTCAGACAAGTGTCATGAGTATGTTCCAGCTGATACTGCAAGAGAGCATACTATACAGCAAGTATCCTTTTCCACTTCTATCACGTACTAGTACTTATCTCTTTCCAACAAAGAAGCCATTCCACTAGGATCAGCACCACCAGAGCATTTCTTTCTGAATGAGTACAGTATAATACTATGGAAATGCAACCGACCTTACTAGTGAATGGTGCAGGGTGAGCTGTGACAGGGCAGGAGGCATGAGGTTCAGGATCACCGGCAGCGGCCACTTCGTCCAGGTGCTGATCACCAACGTGGGCGCGGACGGCGAGGTGGCCGCCGTGAAGGTGAAGGGGTCGAGGACCGGGTGGATCCCGATGGGCCGGAACTGGGGCCAGAACTGGCAGTGCGCCGCCGACCTCCGCGGCCAGCCGCTGTCGTTCGAGGTCACCGGCGGCTGGAGCGGCAGGACCGTCACGGCGTACAACGTCGCGCCCAGGGACTGGATGTTCGCGCAGACGTTCCCAGGCAAGCAGTTCGTCGAGTAGGGGAGTCCATTTCAATTCCGAGCATCTGAACGATTTGTAAGTAGGAATTATACGTGAAGCTTATATTTGCTGTGCTCGGCATATGCGAAGACTATACAAACGAAATCTCAGGCTTGATGAGTATTATTGCCGTGCTGCGTACTAGCTAGTACTAGAACCAAAATAATGGCACAGAACAGAGACTACTGCTGAATGGCAAGATCGTCCAGGAAGGCCCGTAGAGCTATCCTCTCACCTTTCGTAGAAAAAAAATTGCTTATCCTTTCACCGAAATGGCAAAAGACGCAGGTGCTCCCTCCCTAGTTGCGTGCACGCGTCTGTGGCCAAAAGATGGGCAAGGCATGAGACCGCTGGAACTATCTGAAACGGAAGAAGGCAAGTGTGAAGGACCGTGCACACGCAAACTCGGCGGAAGAGGGGCACGCATTGTAAGGCTCGTTCTAACGCGGAGCGGTACCGTCCACGTCGGGTCGGTAATGCCTGTGCGCTGGATGGTAGCGTCCGCTGGGGCTGAGGAGCGTGTGGGCGGCACCGTTTGAGGCTGTCCAGAGGGGGTGGTAACATTTGTGATGGGGTTGATTCGTGCGGTAACATTCGTGCTGTAATAATGTGGCAGTTTTGATTGGTTCATGTGGTATGTTTGGATTTAAATTTGATCGTTCAAATTAAAAAATTACTTATTTTTTTACCGTTATGCTCTAAAAATTACGGAAAAATTCCAAAAAAAATCAAATTTCATCGCTCACCAACCTATAAATACCCTACACGGTTTGAGCTAAGTCACACTCATACAACTCATTTTTACTCTCTTGAAACATACAATGTATTCATCCAACTCAAATGAAATGAAGGATCAAATCGACATGACGTTCAAAAACATCATGGATGAAACCATGAGCATTCTTAAAGTGGAGGAGACTACGGCTATCATCGCTTCATCATCAACACGACGGCTGAAGCGTCGTCGATGCTACGTCAACCATGATCATAAAACGGCTTATATTAGGTTGTGGCACGACTACTTCGATGATGATTGTGTGTACCCCATCATACTTCCGTCGGATATATCGTGTACGGATGACTCTTTTTCTAAGCATTATGCATAAGCTTAGTGAAACATCTTCATATTTTAGTGAGATGTATCATACAACTGGTCGTGTTGGTTTGACTACATTGCAAAAGCGTACCGCTGCTTTGCATCAATTAGCTTATGGCATGACCGCAAATACGATAGATGTGTATCTGAAGATAGGAAAATCAAATGTCCAAGAGTGTCTAAAGTATTACTGTTTGGACATCATTGAGTGTTTTAGGGTTGAGTTCTTATGTCGTCCTACTGTCACTGATACTCAACGTTTGCTAACCAAGATAGAGGAGAGTAGATTTTCCGGTATATTAGGAAGCATAGATTGTATGAGATCGGAAGAG
>VSTD030000001.1:0-30243 GCA_008808055.3 Sporobolus alterniflorus | reverse complement strand
TAAATCCAATAATTGGATCAAACTTAACTAGAAAATTGATGCAAAATTTCTGAAAATTGCATTAAAATGCCACTTACATAAAAATATTTTATATAGAATTTTACCGTAGCTAATTATGCTTAAGAAAATCCTTAACTTAATTAAATAGGCTTATTCCTATTTCTAAAAAAAGAAAACACTTAAAATTACTTAATTTGAAACCGGCTCAAAAGGCCAATTTCGGTCCGGCCCAGCCCGCCTGGAAATCACACACGGGGGCGAAGGACAAAACCACGACGCGACTGCTTCGCCCAAAACCCTAAGCCTCATTTCTTTCTTTCCCATCTCTTCCATGAAGCCGAGAGAGAGTGCGCGAGGGTGGCGGCCGGCATGCCAAAGGAGCGGCGCTGCTCACGAGCCTGCTCGTCAGCGGGCGATGTTCACCTGAGGGTGAGCGCGCCACCGTCGAGCGGGTCTGCGGCGGTGCCCTTAGCCAGGGGTCCGAGTCGGTGAGCGGAGGAGCTCGGGGTCCCCATCTTGGACTACGACGACATCAGATCTGGCGAACGGTGGGCCCAAGGTGAGACCTTCGGGTGCCGTGTTGCTTAGATGGATGTTAGGGTTTAACATTTGGGGATTTTTCTTAATCTCTTGTTCGATCCGATTCTTATTTGACCTATTTTGAATCATCTTGGTCTTATTCATGCGGTAGAATCACTAGATCTAAACAAAATTGGAGTTGGCTTAGTGGTCCCGACTCAAAAACTAAACTAGAACCGAACTCAAACCCTAGCTCTCGATGCCAATGTTAGAAGAACTTAATCATGCGATGCTTAGGATTAGATAGGGTGGCTTCTAGTTGGTGCCACCTAAAGTAACGACTTAGATCTTGTACCATCTTTCCCGAGTGAAGATGAGGAAGACGCCATGGACTCCGACACTCGGTGTAGAGGTGAAATTATGGCGGCGGTGATGTAGTAGTGGGTCTTCACGTCGCTGTGTAGCGCCTCTGGAGACTGGTATTGGACTAAGTGTAGGGTTTGGAATGACTGACAATCCTCGATTCTTGTGCCCACTTATAAAGGCACTAGCGACGGGGCCCCACTGCCCAGTGACGTGTGGGACACCTCCGATCAGGGCATTCAGTTAGAGGGAGAGGGAGACCCGGACTCACTTTGACCTGTCCGGGGTTAAGATCTATCCAACAAGAAGATGTCGGCGTCCTTGAAGCCGGCCCTGAGCGTGATGACGCCCGAGTGGCCGGAGAGGTGGTGCATGACCGCCACCTCGCGGTGCGCCTTGTCGCCGCAATTCTTGGGCAGTGCCTTTCATGTGAACTCCTCATCGCTGGCCCAGGCACGGTAGGCGTGCACGGACCCAAACTTGCCATGTCTAATCTCCTCGCCGAGCTCGTACTCGTTCTCCAACCGCTTCGCCGGCCCAGCTGCATGGCCGAATTGATGCATCCCACCTTTCGCTTGAACCCTCGTTAGGGGACCACTGACGCCGACGTGCCGCTCACGACCGACACTATCATCACTACGGTGGTGGGGCGTCACGCCGTCAGAGTGTTGGGGCTGAGGGTCTGATTCTGTCGTGTACCACAAGTCCAGGCTGAGGCCCATGCCAATCTATGTCAGGCCCATGACAAGTGTTCATCTGGCCTAGGGGTTTTATATAGCTTAGAACGCAAGCTAAGAAGGATTATGAAGAAATTTGTGTTCATCTCGCCTAGGGTTCTTATCTATAGGAGTAAAGTATCTGGTTAAGGCCCTTGTAACCGCACTGGTGGATTCTTGGTGAGATAATCTTAGACTTCCTCTGGCTGGTTGCCGTATATTTGTTCTATGTTTGTGTGATCGTCTAGTTCGTGTTAGTTTTTCCTTGAATTGTTCTACTAATTTGGTCTGCTCTAGAGTCGAATTCCTTTCGTGTCCTGACAAATGGCTATCAGAGCTTCCCTTCCTTGGACAGATCGCGTGACCCAAGCTGCCGTTCAATTCTTCTAGCCCACCACCACCCACCTCCTCCACCCAAGCATTCCGATCCAGCCTGCCACCGTCCACCCCATCGCCATCGTCCACCGAAGCTTCCTTCACCAGCCTCAAGCCGCCACCTACCACCCCACCACCACATTCTATCCAAACTTTCTAGATCTAGCCCACCACCATCCATCACAGCAACCGCCCTACCAGGCCAGGGATCCCGCCATGGTTGCAGAGCTCCTAGGGCTCATAATCGAGCTCCATGCTGACATCCGGACCTCCATCTCCACCTTCGAGTCCTTGTAGCAACTGTCATTGCTGTCTCCCACCCTGGTTTAGGCCAAGGCCCAAGGAGAGTGCCTCTCCCTCAATCCCTTCCTTGAGCTCGAGATGGTCGAGTCCCACTGTCATTTCCCCGTCGCACAAGATTGCATCGACCATGTCCTCATTAGCAGAGTGGTGCCGACTACCGAGCTGACGCGTAGACCATGTGCGAGCCCATCAACCTCACTGTCGATGACCTCCACCTCCCCCTACAAGAGATCGACGAGGTGTCGGTCCACGGCCTCCCCATCGACGTTGTTGCCCCCACCAGCACCGCCACTGGCCCGTTCGTCTTTGACTCATTCACCAACTACTACATCGATGCCGGGGATGAGGTGCCCTCTTGGCTTTAGCAGGCGCCGCCCAGTGACCCTGTCTGCACCATCATGCGCAAACTGCAGGACAAGGAGCATGAGCACCGCATGGATTTCACCCAAGACAAATTGGTGCTCGAGGACCTGGAAATGAGGGCTTGGGTCTCCACCACCTGTAGCCTCTCCAGCTCCACCAGCACATCCACTACAACCACTCTCGATGCCATCTCCAACAGTTCGACCAAATTCCTAAACCTCGCCATCAACGTCACTAGCCCCAGACTCGGCCTCACGCTAGAGCAGCCCATCATCACACAGCGGAAGAGTGGTGGTAAGGGCTCTCAACTTGGCTTGCGGCTGCTGGTGCTAGCTCTCACTTCCCACCAAATGGAATTCCCATTCAGTTGTCTCTTATTCATTACAAACTGCTGAGATATGGTTTGAGTGCCGATTTTGGGATCCAGGATTAGTACAGTCCAGAGAACTTAGTATCATCAGATGGTTTGTTCATTCTCTTGCTGCATTTCATTGGGATCCAGGACTAGCCATTGGGTTAAGGGAAATGGTGGTTACTCAATCTGTAACTGATTTTCATTATGCAACATTCCATTGGCTAGCAAAAATTTGGATGCTGCAGTAGAAGTATGGTGGGGCTGATACAATAGTTTATATAGTTTGTTCAGAATTGGAAGACCTTGCTGGTGCCCTATTGCAATCTATTGATAGTATAATTTCTCTAATGGGAGTTTCTTGTACTGCTTCTTGTTCAATATTGACCGGTGTTCAGATGCAGTCTATTCATATTATACATCCTCATATGGGAATTCATTGTAGTGATACTTGCATTGCAGCAAAATTGGTTCATAGTCTGGATGTTGATAGTATAATTTCTATTTTGCAAGTTGTTAGCAGAGTTGTTGATCAGCTAGTAGCAATTGGTATTGACTTCTTCAATGCAAGTAGCAGTCAGAATTGCAGAGTTTCTGGTACTGCTGCGTGCCCAATGCTGAAATGTGTTCAAATGCAATCTAATGCTAGTATATTTTCTATAGTGGAAGTTTATATCACTTATTTACTTGTTGCTAGAGTTGAAATTGTGGGAAGACAAACACATAATGGTGTTGGTGCTGCAATTGATAACTAGGGACATATCCTAAACCTATTATGGCTGCAGTTATATCGTGTTTCAGGCATGGTTACAATGATAAGGGTTTTGGGGGTACATGGACAGAGTTGTTCATCAGATTGTATGAGCATCAGGGACACTAAGACTAGCTATGCAATGCATTAGCGGTGTGATGTTGGTCTGCACAACTTTACCAGTTGGTCAAATACTGCTCAGTGAATTTATAAGGATCCTGTTGCAAGTCCCTTGGAGTATTGGATGTTGTGTTCAGATCCTTGTGGCTGGTTAGGGACTCAATATTTAACACATGTAGCATGTTGCTGCCTTAGTGCTTGCTGGGGGAACATGCCTTGGACTCATTGCTAGAACTGTTGGTGATGCAATTGTCCCTCTTGTGACGCCATTTATTGAGGCCAACATCACAAAGCCTGATTGGCATTGTTGAGAACCAGCTACCTTTGCATTTGGTTCTATCCTTGAAGGCTCTTCTGTTGAAAAACTTACTCCATTGTTGAAAAACATACAACAATTATACAATATATGACATATAATAAATATGATGCATAAAAAAACATTATTTACACTCACGGGTGATCGTTTGTTTTCATAAAGAAATCTTGATTTTTTTATCTGTCAAAAATGCATATTTTTTGTAAACTTTTTTCACCACAACTTATCATAAATGTAGTTTTTGAACAACTTTTCTTTACAGATTTTTCCAAATTTTTAAATAAGAACCAGCCAGTTTTTGAAAAAACAGCAAAATTGGATCAATCTGATTTTCTCAGTTTTTAAAAAACCAGTTAATCCACGATTTTGCAATCCCTCATATGTTGCGTCAGGCAAAGGACGCGAGACTATCTTGGATTAGAGTTTATTGCTATTTTGGATCTCACGAGAGGTGGCTAGGCGAGAATGCCACTTGAAACGCAGGCTTCGTTATTATGGGTATTGATGTACCTTTATTTTGACACTATCTAAGTACTTTGGCCTATTTTGATTTTCTTTTATGGATTTTTAGTATTTGTGTTTGGATCTCTCCGGTGTGTTCTCTCTTAGCATGTAAAAAACTATATTTTGAATACTATGGTTTGCTAGATATCATTATATTTTTGGAGTATTTAAAACTCTACGTCAACTTAAAGTTTTTATAGTAATACCTAGCTTCTTACACATGTTAGTAAATATCATTGTTTAGAATACTTTGTCTCCAAATATGTGTTAATTGATTAATGTAAAAAATACCATGATATATCATGGTTATATTATAACATTCAAATACTGTGGTATTCAAATATTATGATATTCAAATACTTTAAGGCCAAACAACCACTTACTCACAGGCGTGTCAAAGCCAAGCCACGGTAGTCAGGCGCCTCTAGACGGCCATGAACTTCGAGAGCAACCACAAGGTGCCACTTCCGTCCAAGGCGTCGGCACTTGCACCGTCCTTCAGCTCCTATTTCCCGCGTTCGTCGGCGCTGGTGCGCCTGCCTGTCAGACCCTAAACCAGGCCACTCTGGGAGACCATGGCGACCGTAGGCGCCAAGGAAGCGAATGAAGAGGGCGGGAAGTTAAGAATCAATGGCGGGGATGATTCCATGCAGGTTCAAGAGTTACTATTACAATTTGTTACCACTATAATAAATAACCCAGCATCAACTGTGTCGGTAGACGGTCATACAGTATACAGTAAGGAGTAAGGCGCCACCGGTCAGGCTAGGAAGAAAAGTCGTGTAACCTTTCCTAGGGATCTTATCTTAGAGTAGTGTAACCCGACGGGAGAACTAATAAGCTGACTTGAATTCCTGGTGAGGTAATCCATCTTCCTCCGGTTGGAGCCATAAATTCCCTTGTTATTCCTCTTATTCTTCCGTTCAATGTTTTCTTTGTGTCGGAGTCCGGTGGGGTTCTGACAGTGCCGCCCGAGGTCGTGGAGCTGCTGTGCGCCATCGAGCAGTGCCATCCTCCAGGTGCAGGAGTCATGCCTGTCGAGCTGCTGGAGGTAGAACATACTCAAGGCAGTCATCGCCATCATTCCGTTCCCGGAGGCCGAGCTTGTCGTGAAAGAGCAGAGAGCTCAAGAGGTGTAGGCAGGGCCGGCCCTGGAGTGGGGTGGGCTGGGCGGCCGCCGGGGGGCATCTCAAGTCTATTTCTAGTCATCAAGCAGTCAATGATCAATATAATTCCTTACTGATATGCACATACATATGTATTCATATACCGTATATGGTTTCGCCCTGACCCCTGAAATCTCAGATGGCGGACCGGCTGTAGTTCAAGAACGTGCGGCTGTACCGTACAACCTGTACACCGAGCTCGACACTGCTGTGCTGGTGGCCATGAGCACGATGCAGAGGATTTTTGAGATGGAGAAGGAAATGGAGCAGCGAACGAGGAGATAACAGGAAGCGAGAGACGAGAGAGAGCGGAAGTTCAGAGAATGATTCCATTGACCTGTTCTTTTCCTCCAAGAGAATACAACCAACATTCCGCTAAAAATCTGTATAGAAAAAAGAAAATGGACCACAATAGCAGAGCGTGGTTTAGGTACTGTGTGAGGCGGCCGACTAGCCGTGTTCATTGTCGGTTGAGAAAACCAGTCAAAAACTGGGTACTGTTCATATAAGGCTATTTTGATTTCATGGGAAATTTTACACTACCGGTTTCACTACTGGTTTCCTCAACCCGTTTATGAACAGCCTTGCGGCCGACCGGTGGAAGAAGTTAGTGAAAGTTTTACAAAATTGTCATTATCAATTTTTTCTCGTTTGACCCTAGAAATGGACACACTTCACACAACATCATGTCATTTGGTGTCGTTGGTAGATTGCTCGGCTTGAAGTGACTTGGCATCATACCTTGCCATGTCAGTAGGGAGGTGTGGACCCACGCATTGATAACCTCATCGTATCCTTTGGTGCCATTAGGGGGGAGGGGGCAATGAAAGGCGCCCGAGCCTGGCGCACCTGCCTCCCTCCCTCTCTCGCTTCTCCATCCTCCCACACTTCAACGGTTGCACGTCGCTAATGTTCTCTCTCCCTATCTCACTACATATTTGTTTGTTTGAGAAACCGGTTTGGCAAGGTAATCTCCCCCTCGGTATTGTCTGTCAAAAGTAAGGAGGGGGGGGGGGTCGAGGCCTGGCGTGGGACAATGGTAGTGTGACGGGCGCCAGCGGCGTGGAGTAGAATGGGATTAAAGGAGGCTCTGACGGCTGGGGCCCACGAAAGAGAGAAGGTAATGGTGGGCTGGCCTGACGCACAGGGCCCAATGGAAAGAGGTGGGTGGAGGCTGGTAGGTGGGCTCAGCTGAAAAGAATAGTGTGGATTTTGGTTTCTTCTTCGACCAAGGCGGATCAAGCAATGGCGGAGAACAAGATCATGAACCTCTACGAGTACTGGAAGGCACCGACGATGGATGAGAAAGATATCACCAACTTCCACACAGTTGGATGGCTTCTAGGGAGTCTTCTCTACACTCCAACTACTTTAGAGTTTCCCACCATAAATCACACCAGAATTGTCTATTTTGAGTCGCATTTGATGTGCGGACTCAGTCTCCCTCCTAGTAAATTCCTGGTAGTCATCTTGAACTACATGGGGTACGAGCTAATCCATTTGCATCCGAGCGCTATTGTTGGCTCAGCATTCCCTTAGACACTTCTCTATTTTGGTATTTTTATTCTCCGGCTCGCTATGAGCGTAACCTGTTCTATGGCTTGGGGCTGGTGCTAAAGCGCAATCGTCGGGATGAATACCCATACGCCACCTTCAAGACTTGCTGGAAAGGCTCTTCCTGAAGGTAGTTCCATATAGATGTGGTCCTTGCGCCACAATAGCCCGACAAGCACCAGAGATGTTGCCCCACCTTAAGGCATTGGTGAAACATATCACCGAACTCCGCAAGGCTAGCCTTGAGGCGTGTCACTGCGTCAATGAATTTATTCTTTGGCAGATTCACCCGCCCAAACAAAGGGAGAACGTAGCCTTTGAGTACCCACGGTTTGCCGATCCAAGCCACAATTCTTCTTATGGTAAAAACCCTAAGCTTTATTCATTGTTTGAGTTTTCCTTCCTGTTGTAACATGACACTGCTTTTGTTTCGAAGAGCTCCAACTGCTTAAAAGGTTGTGGCTGTTATAAAGCTGATGATTGATCAGTCACTGACTGATCGGGGAAGCAGGGTTCCTGAACCCTTCAGCAGTGACAACTTGCCTCTAGTGGTAGCCTGCTTATTTGTAAGTTTTTCATCAAAGATTTCTTGACGCGGATCAACCTTGTTTGCTGACTACATGGGGCTTATCCTGAGATTGTCACAGACATAGTTCTGTCCGATGATGATGGTGATGCCGAAGTTGCTCGCCTATTGGGACGTCAAACTGACTTAGCAGGCCGGGTTGAGCCCTTGACAGGATGTGTATCTACTGACGATTATGCTGAAGCCAAGGGGAAGACTTTAACGGAGATGACCAACCTTGAGCAGATAATGGCTAGTGCACACAAAACCACCATGCCTCCTGCCGCCGAGCGGGTCCAAACCATACTTGCTTTGGGTGCTCGAGTATGGAAGCACACACACATTGCCGCGAAGCAGCCCAATCACAGTCGTCATGCTGCACAGGTGATAACTCAGGTTGAACTTCTTTGTTACCGCAGACCTCGGAACCCATAGGATCTGGTACTCTCGGAAATTGTATTTGGTCGCATATTTCAAGCGTTTCACTGGATGTTGTAGGCCCAGAGAAAGTGTCGACTATCACAAAAATGAAGCCGCCCGAGAGTCTTCATGATGTCTAGAAGTTGATAGGGTGTATGACTGTCTTGAGCAGATTCATCTCGTGACTCATCATCAGGGGGCTCCCTTTCTTTAAGCTCCTAAAAAATAGGACAAGTTTCAATAGGCTTAGGAGGCACAAGAGGCCTTTGAAGACATGAAGAAGTATCTGACTATACCATCCACCCTAGTGGCCTCGGAATCCCACGAAAATTTGCAGCTTTACATATCGGCTACAAGTAACGTGGTTAGTATAACAATTGTTGTCGAACGAGGGGAGTCGGATACCAACCGCAAGATCCAGTACCTGATTTACTTCATCAGCAAAGTGCTGAGTGATTCAAAGACTTGGTACATTTATATCATGAAGTTCTCTTACGCATTGCTAATCACATCTCGTAAGCTATCCCATTATTTTCAGGCACACTAGGCTATGGTTTCCACATGGGTCTTTTTGGAAGAACTCCATGAGCCCAACATTTCAAAGGCATTGGCTAAAGCCAGCAAGGTGGCCGAGTCATCCTAGGAGACTCCACCACCAACTGTGAGCATATCCTAGTCACCAGAGGTCATGGAGATTCACTCAGACTGATGTACCCCATTCATGACATATCTCAGAATAGGGGGTTTGCCAGAAGACAAGGACGAATGTGAACGACTACGTTGTCAGGCAGGACATTACACTCTTTTAAATGATGAGCTATTTCGGTGAAGTGTCAGTGGCACTCTGATGCGATGCGTAACACCAGACGAATACTGTACCATTCTACAAGAAATTCATGTAGGGATTTGTGGCAGTCATTCAAGTGCACACTAGCTTATGGAAAAAATGTACAGGCAGGGGTTTTACTGGCCCACTGCCGTATCTGATGCCGACTCCCTGATTCATTGTTGTGAAGGATGCCATTTTTTTTGCTTGCCAGAAACATGTGTCATCTCATCAACTGCAGACCATACCAATCACCTAGCCTTTTTCAATATGGGGGCTGGGCCTGGTAGGACCATTCAAGAATGCCAAATGTGGATTCACACACATCTTCATAGCAGTGGATAAAATCACAAAATGGATCAAAGTGAAGTTCTCCGCCTCCATTACAATGACCAAAGCAGTGGAATTCATCAGGGAGATCATGTACCATTTGGCATATCTAACAATATTATCACCTATAATGGGACTTAGTTCACTACGAGGGAGTTTAAAGACTTTTGTGTAGACTCAGGCATCAAAATCAATTATGCCTCGGTGTCGCACCCATAGAGTAATGGTCAAGTGGAGCGCTCTAATGACATGATCTTGCAGGGTTTGATGCCTAGAATTTTTGACAAGCTAAAGCCTTACATCAGGAAGTGGGTAAAAGAATTGCCATCAGTTTCATGGGCCATGCATACTACTTTGAGTCGTGCCACGGGCCATACACCATTCTCATTGGTCTACAGATATGAGGCAATCTTACCTACCGAGGTGGAGCACAAATATTTCCATGTGCAATAGTTCAACGAAGAGCAGTCGGATGACTCTCGAGTCAACGATTTAACCAAATTGGAGGAATTACACGAAGCAACGATCATTCAGTAGGCAAAGCACTAACAAGCTTTGAGGCAATATCATGCGCAGAACGTCAGTTTACACAACTTTCATGTTCAGGATTTCATCTTACGAAAGTTTCAAACAACTAAAGACTGGCATAAGCTTTCCCAAATTTAGGAAGGGCATTTTGAAGTAGTTGAAGTGAGTTAGCCTGGCCATACAGACTGCAACGGGAAGACGACTCTGAAGTTTTGGAGTTCTAGAAAGATGATCAACTATGACCTTTTTATATGTAGGTAAATTTGTGTACATTTTTAATTATTTTCTACTGCATTGGCACATGTGCCCAATGCTTCAGTCAAGGGACTACATTATGTACTCATATATGTTTCCTATAATAAAATATTATTGTTGTTATATTTGTTCAAAGTTGTGCAATAGCATCTGTACTTTAGCTATAAAAGACTACGCATGGCCGGGCTAGATGACTGCAGCATCTTACAGTCCAAACACTTAGTCGGAAGCAGACTGGGAGGGACGCATGACTCAATTAGTGTTCAAAACATTAGCATCTCACGGCTTCGCATGCTCAAGTAGTCAGACCATGTGTCGCGTGACCAACGAGCACTTAGCCCGGCTTGATTTGAGAGAAACCCGAGTATCCAGAAGGACTCAATACCTTGCAACATGGGTGGATCAAGCTCTTTGAATGCCTGGTCAGGTGATCCAAGGCTCTATGCCACGAGACCATGGCACTAAGAACTGATCACACTTGAAAAAAATCCTTAGCTCAACAAACTGAGCAAGGTCCTGATCCGAGTCGTCAAAGGCTTCGAATGCTCTATGAACTCGGTGCATGATGCCAATAGTCCTGAGCACTAAGCTGGGAACTACTTGGTAAAAAATCCAGACTACCTGAATGGGCTAGTGCTTATGACTCACTTGCATGATGGCTTCGAATGTCTGAATCTATGAAACTATGTAGACACTACATCCGGGCTAGCATGAAGGCAAAACCCTTATTGTCAAACAACATAAGGTATGAAATGTTGATCTGGCATGATTCTCATTGCATGATAAGATGGGTCGAGAACTCGCGTGTGAGAGATTTTAGTCTGACAATACTTAATTCCATTCATGATAGTTAATATTACATGGAAGAGAATAATTCAAGTGTTTACAATCATTAACATATAAAGCAAAGGTCCTACCCTATGACATATCTACTGGGAGCATCTCTACAATATGGCCCACTGTCATAGCACAGTCCTCCCGAGCTTTGCAACCCCCTCTTCGGTGCAGTTGGCCACGAAGCCCTCACCCACCACGTCCAAGTCGGCACTGGGGTAGATGAACTTCAGGATCCCGAGGGTCAGACTCACCGACTGCTTCATGTTGCCAGGGATCATCTCTCGAGACCGATTCGGCAAGCCATCTAGTAGTTGAGCGGCTCGAGGGAATTTGGGTGGTGAACCTGTCTGCTTAAATCTTCAAATGTTCAACCGCCTGGGTGAGTGTCTTGGCTTCGGCTTGAGCTTTTTCCTGAGCGGCTTTCTCTTTCACCAGTTCAGTACTTAGGTTGGCAAAGGCCTTGGAAGTCGAGCCTGGGTCACTAAGAACCACGCCAAGGGCCATAAGTTGTTCTATGAATACTTTGAAAGAAAAACGAGATCAGTCCAGAACACTGTTCAGGCATGATTAAACCAGAGAAAAATCAATGGAGTACATATCAAATTTCACTTGGCTCTCTTCAACAAGTTGAGCCTTGAGCTCCTGGTTACATGCCAGATGGACCATGTTCAGTTCAATCACCTCCTTCAACTCATATTCAAAGAGTTGGGTTTCAGTGAGTCTCTTTATTTCGACATTAAGAAATTGGTCTTTTGAGCAAGAATGTTCAACTAGTTTCTACATAAATGAAACGGGGCATGGAAAATAACAAAATATAAGTCATGAGATACTTACATTGATCCGAGTTGAGGAAGACTCTAGATCTGTGTAGAGAGCTTCAATATTAGCGCGGTCTGCCTCTGTGTCCACCGTGGCGGTAATGAACCTGCCAATATGGATTCCAGCTTTTATAAATTATGAATCATTGGCAAGGGCCTCAACAACTCATGAGTATCACTAAGGAGGATGCTCCAGTTTTGGCCTAGCAGAGTCACCACCAAGGGGAAATCCACTAGTGGAGCCGAGTCCATGGGACCGGGTTCTTGGCGGGGAAGTCTTGGGGGATTCGGCTGACATTGGACTTGGAGAGGCGCCTATGGGATTCGGGTCTGGAGCCGCATTGGCGAAGGAATCCACAATCATGTCTAGGTCGAGGGAGCTTTGAGCTCCACCTGAGCTCGGGGGCTCCGAGGTCTTAGGTGCCATCTTTGCAGCATCTAGTGTCGGGGACTTGTCTGCTTTTGGAGACTCGCCGCCCGGTTGAAGGTTTTGTGTAGAGGTATCTGGATCGATGTCCTGGGGAGCCCTGCATAAGAAGCAAAAGTCAAAAGTTGACCAAGAATGAAACAAGAATTAAGTTAGACATACCTATTGGATTGGCCCATGGTGAACTTACCCCGAGAACCTTTGGGAGGAGTTGGGGTAGCAGATGGTTTGGGCGTTGGATCATTGATCTTGACCCCACTAGGCTTCTTGGCCATGACCTTCTTAGCTTTCTTTGAAAGAGGCGGGGTAGCGATGGCTTTGTGTTTACCTGCCTGAGTCCTGGATGATCTAGCACTGGGACCTGCAGACAAGTCTTCAGTCGACTCAACACTTGGGGTCTAGGCTAAGATTAGGATGGTCGTGATTGGATCATCACCTTTGAAGCCCAGAATAGTTGAAGAAAAGTTGTCCAAGGCATGCACAATCGTGTAAACAGAGAATGAGTATTCAAGAAAGAATTGGGAATTAATGGACTATTGTCTTACCAAGTCCCTCTCCACTCCGAGATGGCAGGCGTGCACCTGCTCGGGCGTAGACCAGCTGCTAGTGTTGTTGAACATCTCTTGTAGGAGTTTCAACACTTCGCTGAACTCGATCTTGTCAGTTGACTCCCGGGTTGGATCCTTGTGGCCGCCATATTCCCATCCAGAATGGATTGGCTTCTTCAAAGGCATTACTCGAAAGGCTAGCCAATTGGTAGCCACACAAACTCTGGTCAAGCCGCGCCTCTTAAGGTCGTTGACTCGGCTAGTCAGGGAGGCTACAATTGGGAGCTCGACTGATGTGGGTTCTTCATGCCACGTGACATTGTACTCGATGAGTCGGCCAACGAAGGGTGGGAGGCTAGGTTCATGGTTCTTGCAATAGAACCAGGATTTATGCCATCCCTTGAGAGGGGTTTTCATTGGGAGATCTAAGAAGCCACTTCGAGGGTGAGTTTGGAGACCGACTCCACCGATAATTTTTCAATTATCAGCACTGGGTTGATATTCCAAGAAGAAGTAGTTTTTGAACAAGGGGAAATTTGGAGGCACGGCGAGGAAAGCTTCACACAGATGCACAAAGATGACAATCTGAAGGATGGGGTTAGGGTTAAGGTGCACTAACTCAATTTGGTAATGGTAAAGAAGGCCGCAGAGAAATTCACAGGAAGGAAGCCCAAATCCGTGGGAGAAAAAGGAAGAAAACACCACATAATCTCATTGGTATTGGGTGTAGGGATGTCTTCCCCTTTCGCCGGTCGTCATTGGAGCACCTCACGGTCGGGAAGAAATCAATTGACGACCAGTTTGAGGATCTCACTCTCATATGCGGTGGACTTTTCGAACATCTCAGGATGGGAGGCAGCCATGGCGCGTGGGAAGAAAACCTAGGTGAAGATTCAACCGCGCAAGGGAAGCAGATGGAGAGCTCAAGAAAGGAGGAGAAATGGCGGCGGCATTTAGGAATGACTTAGGGTTTGCCCTAAGTCCCTTAATTATAACCGTGGCGGGAAAGGGGCACTTAACGGTCCACTTTAATTTTGCGGATTAAGGTTAGATCTTGAAGATTTTGGCCATGGAAATCAGGGTCAAGAAACGGATTAAAAAGAGTTGAGATCTGGAGTAATGACTAGACTGACTCTCGAATCAATTCTTCGAGAGATTTGGTATGGGAGTCGGAGGTTACACCTAATAGGTGCACCTATCCACGTCTAAACTGATTTGGTGGGACTCGGCCAGAGCTTTCCAGCACATGACCATTTATTTCAGATAAAATAGAGCACTTGACAACTTCACCTAAAGGAGGAGGGTTTAAATTTTTAAAATCAAAGCTCACTTGCCAAGTACTTGGGGGCTGCTAATGAGGTTCATGGTACCATGTCTACCGAATTCGAAGAGAAGGAACCGGGGGTCCACCATCAGTTGGCCCACTCGACCTAAATGATCTAGGCAAGCCCATAACTGAGGTGGTTTAAAAAATAATTATGAGATAAATCTTGTAATATAGACAAGTAGAGATATAATCCTGATCGGGTACAACTAAACCATACCTCCCTTGACATATAAAAGGAGGAGTAGAGGAGATCTCGACCCAACAAATCATAATATACTGACGAACACAGAACGTAAGATTTTTACTCTCACGGAGTTCCAAACCTCTCTGAACTATGGTGTGTTTTTTTGCCATTTTCTCCGCATCCTTAAACACCGATACGCCATGTTCTCGGTAAACGTCCGCTTCATATCTCACGTCATGGCGCAAGAGAAAGCGGGCACGCAAGTAGCGGAGCCTCCCTCTGCGGCAATGGGTTGATGGGCGGTGGCAAGGTGAGGCATGTCATGGCTTTGATGGTGTCTTATCTGCAGGCAGAGGCACAACATGCAGCGAGCAGACGCAGGCCGCGAGCGTTCATCCTGCGATGGCCTAGAAACTCTCTCTCTTAACAACAGGCATTGAAGCAGGTGCGTCAGTGCGTGTTCTACGTGCGTGCAAGCCGGTGGTCGCAATCCAGAAGAGCTTGGCGCGCCGAGGCACTGCCCTGTGGCCATGACCGGCGTCCTTTGCGGCACTGGGTCTCCCTGGCATTTTGTACCGTATCAGGCTCGGGAGCTGGAACGCATACACTGTATCAGGGTACACCGCCGGGCTCGATTGCCGTCGGAATATCGTCATCCGCGGGGAGAACAGTGCTCTTTGGGTGTGGGCGCATTTGAAAACATCGCTTGTTATTGTGATCACCGGTCATGGGCAGCGGGCGCACTGTTTCCTGATGAAAATCTCTGTGACTATTGAGAGACTATCTTGAACAGTCACTGAGTAGACCAACGACTAGGACATGGATAACTGCGTGCAGGCAGCGACTCTTCAGCGGCACTCAGCTGCTAGCTCTGCTGCCAATAATAATTAGTACGTTCTCCACGATACGGAGCGTAGGACTGTACGATCGAATGAGGAAGGGTAGCTTCATTCCGCATTCATGCTTCAATGATACTTAAATCAATCAACTCGTGCCGCATATAGTATTCCTGCTGCTGCCGTGTTGGATACGATACGCGCGGACCGCTACGTTGCAACAAGGCTTGCCATCGTCATCTCTCGGATCGGATCGGAGACGACCGTGTCGAACCTTTCTACTACTCCAACATTGCATCATCCCTTACGCACACGCATTTGTAAATGTGCCGCTATATCAATCAATTGCTAGAAAAATGGTCGGAGACCCGGCCTGTGTGTTTCTCCACTATTGATCTATTGTTTTCGTGTAAGACTTGTTACCAATTACCATGAGTAGTATCTAATATGTTGCTATTACATGTGGACATGTGGTACGTCCCGGCACATAAAAGGATTGGAGATAGCATGTAAGCCATCTATATTGAGAAATCTATTAGCTATAAAAAAAGAGAAATACTAGCCATCTATAGATAAGTGTTATTATGTTTCATCACTTCCAATAGAAATAAGGGTAGAATCCTTCATCTAAATTGAGAAATCAATTCCTTTCCCATAATGGACAAAACTTAGATGAAAAGTATAATTTTCGTCTCCTGCACCAATTAAAGAGCATCTCCAACAAAAATTTCTCAAAAAATCACTCCCCATAAACCAGGTTTGAGGAGTTTCTAAAAAATTTTGGGAGCAAAAAATACTGTCTCCCCCAACAGTTCCCAATTTCTAGTTTTCTAAATATTTTTGAAACCTGCCAGGTCATGTTAATTTAATGGATCCAAGCTTATTTGTTTGATGCCCAGTGCATTTCAATCTATTTTACAATGTTGTCATTGTCGCGGTTGAGAGCTTGTGCGGGTCGCCAATGCTATTTTGTGCTTATTTGGCTGCAACAAGCTCACACCAATCTGTTCAAGGTGTGCTCTACTTCACTACCAGAAATACTGTTATAGTTTTCTTAAAAAAAATACTGTTATAGAATGCGTCCTATCAGAAGCAATTCATCTTAAACCGCTGCTGGAACATATATCAATAGCGGTTCAAGACATGAATTGTTGCTGATAAGTGTTCAACTTATCAGCAATGATTCTAGTTTCGAACCGCTTCTGATAATGCATTCATTAGCAGCGGTTTTAAAATAGAACCGCTTCAGTCCAGATTTCAAAACTATCAGCAGTGGTTCTAGTTAAGAACCGCTACTGATATTTTTGAATATATAAATATTAGCATGCCCCGTGTCATTTCGTTTTTCATCCCAAACTAAGTCCCCGTCACTCTCTACTCCGCCGGTCTCCTCCGCCACAATCAAAGCTGGCCTCCTCCTGCGCCACCGTCATCGTCTACGCTGGCCTCCTCCTCCGCCACCGCCGCCGCTCTACTGCCGCCACACCGAGGTACGGTTTGCGCAAAACTTTCTCTTTTGATCGATTTGATTAGATGAATGCAATGTATGTAGAGATTGATCGAATCGAAGAATAGATGAATGCAATGCAATATAGAGATTGATTGATGGATTTGATTAGATGAATGAATAAATAGATGAATAGATTCTATTATGAGATGCTAAGGATGCACACACACTGAAGCCACACCGAGATGCTAAGGATGCACACACACTGAAGCCACAAATATCTAGTTATTGCATTGCTTAACTCTTACCCCATATCATTTGTATTGGCTTTCCTAACCACCTCGGCCACGTCTCATTTTCGACAACACAATCTCTTTTCTTCCCCATCCATTACTTTTTCAGAGTTTTAGGCTAGCTGGTCATGTCACTAGTCGTGTAAAGGTAACATTCTACATGAGTCGAAGACTTGAACCCTAGTGGGCAGGTTTTACCACAAATAAAGATCCTAACCCGTGGGGAGGTAGAATGCTTAGGTGTGTTTGTTTTCAGTTTTTTATTATTTTTATTAGTTTTTGGGAGATTAAAAAATTAGATGGCTTCAAAAGTGAGAAACTGAAAACACTTTTTTATGAGCTTCTCAGCTTCTCGCTTTTTTGACCTATCCAGCTTTTGGATCTTCTGAAAGCTAATCTATAAAAATGATGAAAAAATCAAATAAACATCTCCTTAGTTTACTAGAAGGCCACACCTTTTATTTTTTTGCGAGAAGGCCATATATTCAACATTTTTGTCCTCATACAAATCTAAATCTCTAATAAAGTGTTGTCGTCCAAGGGAACGTGCTGGACTAGCACGCATTGAACATGGTATCAAAGTGTTAAAGCATAAAAGAATTAACCACACTTAAGCTTTTAAGTGAAATGGTTGGTGCATAATAATTTAACATGGTATTAAAGTCGAGGTCTTGAGTTCAATTCTCTATGATCACACATTTTTCGAGGTCTTGAGTTCAATTCCCTATGATCACACATTTTTTTCTGCTGTGCGCAATAATTTCCGCCTACCTTGCTGTTTGCTGAGTATGCATATGACCTGAGTGCGCGGCTGCGGCTCACATGCAGGAGGTGGAATGTTGGACTATAGTATAAGAGGCCCTTTCACCCATTTCATATCATCTGAGTTTTATTGTTGGATTGGCTAGGGGAGGTCGTCTAGTATGATAGTAGAGTCAAAGGTCTCGAGTTCGAACCTTGACAGACGCGCCTACTCCTACCCACATTTGCACCCAAAAGAGAGCTGCACGTGAGGGGGAGTGTTAAACTATAAAAAAATTAATCATATTTTCCTATCATCTTAAACTTTTAGGTGAACTGGTTGGTATATAATAATTTAACATTAAGTGTTGAGTCACTTCACCTGCTGGTCCGGTTATGGAGCCAGAGATAGCTGGCGCTTACCATGGGGCTGATGGTAGGGAACTCGTATATAGAAAAATGAATTAGCAATAATGATGATTGAGTCGGATTAGGATTGAATCAATTTTTTTATTTTTAACTTAGATCCTGTTTGGTTCCTTTAATATCCTGATTAGCTAAATTTAGTGACTAAAATGTAGTCACCTTGTTTGGTTTCAGTGACAAACTGTTTTACAAAGACTTAGATATCTCTAATAAATATAAAACAGACAAACAACTTTTTGGAGGCATATGATGTATTTTTTATCTTTTAGTCACCCTCTTGGTGACTAATGAACGAAAATTTAGTTGATATTTTAGTCACCATGTTTGATGTATTAGTGATTAAAAATGACTAAATTTTAGTCACTAAAGTTTAGGTGAGTGAAACCAAACAGATCCTTAGTTTATAAAATCACTGAATAAAGTTGTGAAAGGATCGGCAGCCGTGCACTACTTGGCCCCTTGTGGTACTTATGCCTGGCCACCGCCACGTCCAACGAAGAGTGCGAGCTAACAAAAAAGAGTGGTGTCCGGCTCAATTAGGCTATCTCCAATAGATACCCCAAATTCCAAAATAGGGTATAAAACATCACTGTAGTGTTAGGAATGTGATCTCCGAATTGGGAAATCAATCCGATTCACGTCCTGATCGGGGGCGCTTGCTTTGTATGGCAGTGGCCCCCTCTCGCGCAACGCAACATTAAGAGGGGGGCACGGGAACAAACGTTCACCATGCCCACAGTGCCCCCACAAACCCTAGCTACTCGATCCGATCACGAAGGCGCTGAAGCGAGGGGAACGACTCACAGCGCCGTCACAACCATCGCTTCCTGTACAGTGACGCCACCGACTCCTAACCACGACCGCCACCGCCACTATGTCGTCCTCCTCGTCGGCTCAAGGTACATCTTTGTAATCCCTAGGCTTTAGATTAGATATTAGCCCTAGTCCGTATAGAGTAGATCTAGATTAGGGCTCTAGGGTTCTTGTCTAGATGATTAGGGTTTGGGTAAATCGATTAAATGTTATTCAAATCTTATACCTGCTAGATCTAGCGCATACTATAACAGATCCATCATGTAGCAGCCCAAAACAGTCTCCAATGGAAGACGCAAAGGGGATACCCATTCTCAGCCCCACCTCCTGCATGACCCACAAATGGAGCTGCTCTGTCGTGACCCATTCTCTCTCGGCACCCTCCTCTATCTCACGAGATCCACCACCAGTGTCTCCTCGATCCTCGGTGGATCTCCAGGACGTGGCGTAGTCAGCGTCCACCCGCTGGTGGATCAGGAGTGACCGTGGTGCCTGGTCCACAGACAGCCTGCCGTTCACTGCAACAAGACAGGTGCTGCGCATGCTCTAGTCAGCGCGTGTACAGGTGAAGAGGAGCACATCGGGCCTAGAGACGACGGCGAAGGTGAGGGTGACAAGGAAGAAGAGGATGATGGTGATAAGCAGGCGTTGGCGCCGCGACTCCTGCCGTAGGCTCTGCACCAACTTGGTGCACTCCACTGCATTCATCTCCTCTGCTCCGCCTCCCGAACCCGCAACCAACCACGGTGCCACCACCTAGATCACTCGCTCGTGAGGATCAAAGCAGAGGAATCAATGTGGATGCATCACGGTGGGCTAGGGTGAAAGAGTTGTGCAGCTCGGCTGTTGCTGCTCACTCTCTGGATGGGGAGCGGTGGTGCTGCTCTCTGTCTCATCGGCATTGTGACATTCTGGCTCAAGGCGTAATATGATTGATAGAATACTCATACCTCCAAGGTATACCTTCTTTTCTGGAAGCCCAACTACAAAGAACTCTAGAGTTAAGTGTGCGTGGTCCGGAGCAATTTCAGGATGGGTGACCGATCGAAAAGTCTTCCTGAGTGCGCATAAGTGGGAACAAATATGCATAGAAAAGACTAGGGTTGGTTTGTGGGGCTAGTCTATGATCCTAGGGAGCTGCTAGGAGTAATGATCGTAAGACTCAGAATGGCTGAGGTGTTATAAATGGTATCAGAGTCAACCCTCACGGTTTCACATGCGTGAACGGGTTAGTTGAGAAGGATACAATGACGTACGGGTCAGGGATGTGGATACATATGCATGACGCGTGAGTCTTCTAGGAGGGACGCGGTATGGTACGTATGCTGCTAACTGAACGTACGGTACATGTGTGCCAGTACTAGATATACGGACGTGGTGAAGAGGGGACATTCCTCACTTAGGGTTGACCGACGAGGACGTCAGTTTTCTAAGGGAGGTAGATTATGACATCTGGTTCAAGACTTAATAGGATTGATAGAATACTCAAACCACTATGGTATACCTTCTTTTTCGGAAGTCCAACAGTAAAGAACTCTAGGGTTAAGCGTGTTTGACCCAGAGCAATTTTAGGATGGGTGACCGACCAGGAAGTCTTTCCGGATGCGCACGAGTGAGGACAAATGTGCGCAGAAAAGACTATGATTGATTTATTGGACTAGTCTATGATCCTAGAGAGATGCTAGAAGTAACGACTGTCAGACCCAAAGTGGCTAGGGTGTTACAGTCCCCCCTTAGTCGCCTGTTAACCTACCACATGTTAATCCGCTACTACGAGCTTGTGTGCAACAATTGGTGACGACGGCAGCAATAGCACAGTAGGTTCACCCAAAAGCCGGCGGGAGGCACCGACCAGCACGATCGAGGCAACCCGTAGCACGGCGAGAGAAAAAAGCCAATCACATCTAGTAGCTTGCGGAAGCGAACTTGTATACATATGCACCGCAATCCACCGGAGCCCCACGTCACCGCCCCTCCGTCGTGGCTCTCCACGGACACGCGTAGGCTCATTCCCAGGCTGCTTGACCCCAACCCTGACACCCGCATCACCGTCGCCCAGCTCGTCGAGATGCCGTGGTTCCGCAAGCAGTCCGTGGTGAAGCCCGTCACGGCGGTGGCCGATGATCCACCAACCGACGTGGCCAAGGACAACCAGAAGGACGAGCTGGAGACGCTGAACGCATTCCACCTGATTTCCCTCTCCTCTTCGTCCGCTCGCGCTTTGGATTCTCATAGTTTTGGATCGATACTCATTTTAACTATGAACGACCTAAGACTGACTTCAACAGCAGCATGTAAAAGCAAAAGTGCCTCTATATGTGTACTGTGCCTTGCGTTTTAGGTCTCTGACAACACAGTGCAACTCGTTAGACATTTTGCATGGAATGAGAGAGGTGAGGCAAAAAATGCACTCTCTCTCTCCTCAATGCATTTGACTTTGGAACAACTGACATGGGGCTCCACACCTTCCACCAACTATGAATGTACCTAATGCATGCTGGAAATGCATTAGGTGTTGGAGGTGCCGACTATTTCATGGCATATGCACGTACCATTCACACAAGTCATAATACATTTTGCTTTCAAAAATGCCTTGTGTTATCAGAGTCGGCCTAAAGAGCAGAAATGGGCCTCCAAAAATACATCTTCCATTGGAGATAGCTTTATCAACTGTCTATCATGACCGCTGTTGCTTCTTGTCGATTAGTCGCGCCGAGGAACCACACCAAACCTATGGAAAAGGCCTCGCGTTTCGGGGACCCATACCCAAGAACCACGGCGAGTAAGACGCTAGTCTGCTGCATGCCCAACATGACGAACGGCGTGGATTTGTCGTGTTTTCGTCGGTCAGTGGACGGCCGCTCTATGACATGCACACTGACACTCTGTGCACTGCAGCGCGGAATCGTATGCCTCCAGCTCGGATGGGGGTCCGGATCGTCTGCCTTTATCCCAGAAAGTAGATGCGCACAGTGATTTGTGAGAGGTGAATAATACATCTATTGTAATATTTACAGGGAACTATAGCAAATCACTGTTCAGTACAGCTTATACTATTTATCAGATATTGTAACAGCTGAGAGAGGTAGAAGGCAGATGTACTGTTCGCCTCTGCGTTCCCCTCAACCCCCCGATAGCACCAAAGAGACACGGAGTACTGTATTCGCCATTTTTGGTTGGCCCTGGCGCGAAGGGACAGCGTGCGCGTCGCGTTTATTTTTGGTTGTTGGCCTGGCGCGAATGGACAGCGTCGGTGTCGCGTCCAAACGCGCGCCGCACGTGCCCCCATCTCCCGGCCTCTATGTACACAGATAGATCCGCCGGCCAGCCGCTCATTGACTCGAGTGGCAACAACGATACTGTAGAGAGGTAACAGACTAGCTAGCAGCAGGTACGTAAGCACGGGCGCCATGGAGGAGCCGGCGAGGGCGCCGCTGCTGGAGACCCGCGGCAGCGAGGAGGGGACGGCGGTGGCGAAGGGGCGGCGCGCGAGGCAGGCGGCGTTGTTGGCGTGGTGGGTGGAGTCGAAGAAGCTGTGGCGCATCGTGGGTCCGGCCATCCTCCAGCGGATCGCGCTGTACGGGATCAACGTCGTCTCGCAGGCCTTCGTCGGCCACATCGGCGACCTCGAGCTCGCCGCCTTCTCCATCGCCGCCATCGTCGTAGCCGGCTTCAACTTCGGCTTCTTGGTACGTCTCTGTCATCGTTCTTGGTAGCTTCACTGCGCGCACATATGCATGGGGCCTTTCTTCTCTGTTCTGTGACAGTGGTAGTTAGACGCACAACACCACCGGTCAACTTACACCAACGAATTACGGCACGCATTTCATTCCCTTTCGTTAGCAGTTCGCAGCAAATGAAGATCCTCCGAGTTGTACTTTGCACACTGTTAATTTAGCAACAAAAATAGGTACCACCAGCTAGGCAAAATTCTAATTTAAAGTTATGCGCAGAAAAGATTATTGACTAGCTTGTTCGTCTTCTTTTAACTTTGCAAGCGCGGATCATGAGGTAGTTGAGCTAATTTCCTTCTGTTTTCCTAACTCGGAGGCGCGACAGTTGGATTGATGTTATGGACTGGGACCCTCGAATTAAGAAAAAGAGCCGTGTTTATTTGTCCGACGCTGCGTTGACAATTAACACGAACAGCAACGTGATGATTAATCATTACTTTAGTATATCTCCAGCTAATCTCGCCTCTGTCTGCTAAGTGCACCTTTCAGCCTTTTATTTTCCGTGATGAAAGGTGCATGCTTGGCGAGACTGTATCCGCACCTTTCAGACTTTTATTTTCCGTGATGAAAGGTGCATGATTGGCGATACTGTATCTCTCACCGGCTGTATACAGACCCTCCGTTTTATGTGGACAGCTGCTGTCGACGAAGCAGTCTTGGTTTTACGTTCGAGGAAAATATGGACAGTTTTGGTTCTACGTGTTCCAGTCCAGGAAAAAGAAACAGATACAGATGTAGGAAGTCAGTTCGTGCCAAATGAACGTGAGCCAATGGGAAAGAGCATTTGGCTTCTTTCTTCAACCGGGAAATGTCGTGTGCCTGGTGCAATGAGTGTTTTCATCGTCATCTCATTGGCTCGTTCGTTCTTACTCTACGTGCGCTTATCTCGTATTCTCATTATTGTGCATTGGTTTAAGGCCGACTGCCCACACCATCTACTACTGTCCAAAAGCACATATCGAGTTGTCACTAATTTTTTAAATTGCTGTTGCTATTGATTTCAAATATTGATTCTAATATATAAAATTATAAATTATATTTCAAATTTATTTAGTGATGAATCAAATTATAATAAAATATATGATAATTTCTTTTAAAAAATAATAAGACAAACGATCAAACATAAATTTAAGAGTCAATGATAACAATAATTTAAATATAGATGGAGTATATATGTGACGATATCACAAATATCTACCTGAGCTAGGGGCCCAGTATGCTGCGACAGCCCACGAGGCTGGTTGTAACCCTAGTTAGAGTTTTGATCGGGTATGTATTTGTAGGGATTGTAACAGAATCGAAAACCTGACGTATCTATGGGGCGGTTCTTTGGACTATATAAGCAGCAGCCCGAAATTCATCAGGGGCATCGAATTTCATAGCATAATATAGCAAAAACTAGACGTAGGGCTATTACTCTACGAGAGCACCTGAACCATCCTAAATCTGTCTTGTTCATCCTCAAGATTGCTCTTGCATCATCGCGTTTCTCCTAATCCTTATAACAAATATCTAACAATGAGACATCGACATAGGCGAGCCAGGAAGGGAGAAGCGCTCAAGATTCATCCGGAAAGATCATGACACCCTGAATGTTTGACGTCAAGTTTGACACCCTAGATGTTCGATGTCAAGTTTCCTCATGACACTCAATTTACCTTCGGGTCATTGACGTTTGCTGTGGGGGAAGATGGAAAACTCAAGATGTTGTCCCCAGGTTAGCACCGGAGTGCCTCGTGCCAGCATATGGACAAGCTCCATATTTTTTGGCCACCTCATCTACATCAGGCTGTGCCTGCTCAGGTCTGGATCCTTGTGTCAAGCTCATCATCATCAGCTGTGTCCCCTGATCAAGATTTAGCTGATGACTACCCCGAGATCGGGGTAAGTACCTGCAGGGACTCCACCGAGGAGGGTCACCTTATCTTCATGGTGGCCCTAGCCGGAGAACCATCACACAACAGCTCCAGCAGATATCCCACCATTGGGAGATCGGAGGCATCTGATGCTCGGACGCCCAATAATGCAATGATCAAGAATCTGAATCCCGATTTCAATGTTGTGCAGCTCCAGACTATCACGGAGTCGATTCAGCGCATGACACTTGAAGGTTCTACCCTTGGTGCGCTGGCATAGCAAGGGGCTGAGGCAGCAAACCTCGTTGTAGTGGAGAGATCGACTGGCAACCCTTGAAGCAGCAAGACGAGCCCAAAGTGAAGCAGCATCTCCGGCTAGCGGCAATTGCCGTCTGGTTGACAACGATGCACGACATCGGATAACTCAGAACCACCACCTACGGGAAACTGGCCATGACCGTGATGACCTCCACAATGTCATTGAAGATCGGAGGTGTCTCAGAGTAAGGTCGCTGACCCCTCTACGTCGATCTCTAGCAGCAGACGACATCCCATCAGGGAGGGGCGATTTCTGCGCTCTGGCGGCACCATTCAGGGATGTCACATGGCCAGAGAAGTTCAAGGCTAGGCACATTGATAAATATGATGGGTTTAGTAATCCTGAGAAATTCATCCAGGTCTCATACAATCATTGAGGCCGCAGGAGGAGACGATCGGGTAAAGGCTATCTATCTGCCCATGACATTGTCCGACGTGGCCAGATCGTGGCTCATCAACCTACTTGGAGGATCTATCTACACATGGGACTAGCTATGTACCATGTTCATCGGGAACTTCCAGGGTACATACGAGCATCCATCTACCGCAGAGACCCTGAAGACCATCAAGCAGAAGCATGATGAGAGCTTTCGGGACTACGTGAAATATTTCTGCAATGCTAGGAACACTATCTCGTACATCCAGGACATTGAGATCATCAATGCCTTCCACGATGGGGTCAGCGATATCAAGAATGTGGAGGAGATCGCCATGAAGAAGCCTAAGACAGTGGCTGATCTGCTCACGGTCGTTGACATATGCATCAAGGCATCTGAGGCCCAGGCTCGACTCCTTGAGTCCCGTGGCAAGGGGCCCTCAAAGAAGAAGCAGGACAATCGGGAAGTCAACATGACTGATCGGGGAGGCCACAAAGATCTTAGAGATCACAACAAGAAGTCTTCCGATCAAAAAGAGAAGAAGTCTTTCCGACGCCCTGACGACACAGAGAAGTGGTGCGAGATCTATCATACTGGAGGACATGATTTAAAAGAGTGCAAGACTTTTGTAGTTCACAAGAAGTTGCCACCGCCAGCAACACCGATGTCACAAGAGCCCCAACGGGGCAAATATCATAGGGTCAATCCAGACGACAATGAGCAGATGGGAGAGATCAACGTGATCTTTAGAGGTAGCATGTCTATCACCTCGAAGACATAAGGAAAGAAGCTCAAGCATGAGATTAGCTTGGCTCAGCGCATTGAGCCAGGAAGAATAATAAAGTGGTCTGACGTTGACATATCGTTCGGACCAGAAGACCACATAGATACAGAACTGTCTGAGAGGAACTTACCATTTGTGGTAAAGCTGCTGATCGAACGACACAAGGTGGCCAAAACACTGATTGACAATGGGGCCTCATTGAATCTTATCATGAGAAAAATCTTCATCGAGATGGGCATCAATCTATCAGATCTGACTCCTGTACATGACACATTCCATGGAGTCATCCTAGGGAAGTCATCCACTCCTATTGGATGCATTAACCAAGAGGTGTCATGCGGAACAGGAGACAACAAACAGAAGGAGATGCTGACGTTTGAGGTGGCCAGCATCGACATCGGGTACAATTGCATCCTCGGGACACCTTTCCTCCCGAAATTTATGGTGGTTATACACACTGTCAATGCCATGATGAAGATGCCTGACCCCAAGGGCGTGATCATGATCAAGGCTAGTCAGCATGATGTTTTGGCGTGTGAGAACGCAACACTGACACATGCATGACAATTTGGTGAGAAGGCGGCTCAGGAGCAAGTAGCCAAGGTGGCGAAAATGCATGCCGGTGGTACTCCGTTCAGATCACCGGTGCCCAAGCACTGACCATTGGCACCTCTTGACCTCCTTCAACCAAAAAAGGCACATATGTTGCCTCAGGGTGAGACCAGCTTCTCATCGATCAGCCAGCGGATGACAAAAAGAAGGGGGGCCATAGACAAAGAACTCCCAGCCGACCTCAACGACCTAGCCAAGAAGCTCCGCATCAGCACAGACCTTGAGGCCAAATAGGAACTCGCGCTCATCACTTTTCTCTGAGAAAATCTAGATGTCTTCGCATGACAGATATCAGATATGCACAGGATCCCCAGGGATGTGATTGAGCACAACCTAGGTATTGATCCATTGTATAAGCTGATCAAGCAGAAAGGAAGAAAATAAAAACTAGAGAGGTGCGAGACCATCCAACAAGAAGTGAATAAATTACTTGAAGCCGGGTTCATTAGGTCAGTAGATTATCCAAGCTGGCTAGCAAACCCTATTCTTGTAGAAAAGCCTGATGGCTCCTGGCGCATGTATATCGATTATACTAGTTTGAATAAAGCATGTCCTAAGAATGAGTATCCCTTCCCTCATATTTGTTAGATCGTTGATTCCATGATATCATGTGAACTATTGTCATTTCTGGATGCCTATTCGGGCTATCATCAAATCAGCCTCAGCATTGACGACGAAGAAAAAACAGCGTTCATCACACCATTTGGGATCTTTTGTTACACTAAGATGGCATTCGGGCTGAAGAGCGGGGGAGCCACATATTAGAAGTGTGTACACATTATCTTGGAACCTCAAATTGGGAGAAACATCGAAGCTTACATTGATGACATAGTGGTCAAGTCAAAAAAGCGTTGGGATCTGCTTAACGACCTCAAAGAGACCTTTGACAATCTCCGTAAGTATAACATGATGCTTAATCCTAAAAAATGTGTGTTCGGTGTATCATCAGGGAAACTGATCGACTATATGGTCTCATCCTGGGGAATCGATACAAACCCGAAGAAGGTGGAAGCCATCGAACAATTGCAACCACCTTAGACCTGAAAAGAAATCCAGAAGCTAGCAGACATTATGGTAGCACTCAACCGATTTATATCCAAATTAGGTGAATGTGGTATGCCTTTCTACAAGCTACTACGCAAGACAGATGAATTCCAGTGGGATGATCAGGTGGCAGCGACTTATATCAAGCTCAAGCAGTATCTCAAGTCCCTGACAACATTGGTACCACTGAAGCCTGATGATGTGCTGCTGTTATACATCGCAGCCACCGATATGGTTGTTAGCACCATCATCGCTGTTGAGCGGCCAGAAGCCACGCCAGAAGTCAAGCAATAGCATGTGTACTTTGTCAACAAGATCCTTAAGGATGCTCAACCAAAGTACCTATAGGTACAGAAGCTACTCTACACAGTTCTCGTGACGACCAGGAAGCTAAAACACTACTTCTTGGCACACATCATTCAGGTCATATCAGATCGGCCATTGCCGCATGTCCTTCAAAGCAAAGAAGAAATAATGTGGTTTGCGTAGTAACTAGTGGAGATCAACCAATATGATGTTGAATTCATCCCTTGAGGGGCGATCAAGTCTCAAGCACTCACGGACTTTATTGCGGAGTGGACCGATTCAGGTCTGTGAGGCATCGATGAGCTACCTAATCATTGGGTGATGTACTTCAATGGATCCTACACTCTCAAAGGAGTAGGGGCTAGTGTCATGCTCATCCTTTCAGAAGGTGATATCCTCAAATATGCTATTTAGCTTGAATTTCCAACCACAAATAATATTGCAGAATACAAGGGCTGGTCACGGGTCTTTGGCTAGCCAAATATCTTGACATTCGGCAACTTCTTATTAGGGGAGATTCTCAGCTGGTAGCAAAACAAGTGCAGAAAGAATATGATTGCAATAGCGACAAGATGGCTGAATATCTAGCAAAAGTGCAAAGGATGGAGAGTTCTTTGATGGGTCTGAAGTTCAGTATGTCCCACGTCTAGACAACAGTGATGTAGATTATCTAGCATGGATTGCTTCCTCCTGGGCACCGACTCCACCAGATGTCATTGTTGAGAAATTATCTAAGCCTTTGGTCAAGCCAGAAGAATCAACCAGTGAAGCAGTCGAGCCCGATCCAATGGTTATCGATGAGCTAAAACAACAACCTACATATGATTGGATGAGCCCAATCAGGGCATTCTTAGACAACCATCCACTATCAGATGATAATACCGAAGTGGAGCGCATCGCGTGCAAATCCAGGATGTATCAGTTGATTGACCAGGTACTATATCGACAAGGCACTAACGGTAAGATGATGAGGTGCATCTCCAGAGAAGAAGGCATACAGTTGCTTCAGGATATTCACAACGGTGTATGGGGATCACACTTGTCATAGCGCTCTATCATAGGCAAAGCATTCATGCATGGATTCTACTGGCCAACAGCCAAGGATGACACGATGGAAGCTGTCACCAAATGTAAAGATTGCCAGTTCTTCCAGAAGCGAACATCAAAGCATGTGAATTCTCTTCGGCCTATTGATCTTTCCTGACCCTTTGCAATATGGGGAGCCGACAATGTGGGTGTCTTGCCCAGGGCACCAGGAGGATTCACATTCTTATTCAACATGATCGACACCTTCACCAATTGGATGGAGGCAATGCCAATAGTAAACATCATGCAAGAAGCAGCAGTCAAGTTCCTGCAAATCATCATATACAGGTTTGGTATGCCCAGGTGGGTCCTCACAAATAACAGGACTCAGTTCAAAGGAGCAAAGTTTGTCAGATATTTCGTAGACTTCAGTATCCATCACTAAGCGTCGTCAGTAGCACACCCTCAAATGAATGGTTAAGTTGAGCGAGCGAACGACCTAATTCTGTAGGGGATGAAGACCATGATGTTTTATGATCTAGAAGCCAAAGGCAGGAATTAGCATAAGGAGTTACCCTCAGTGTTATGGTCCCTCCGGACCAATATCAATAGAGCGACCGGGGATACTTTTTTCAATCTAGTCTACGGAGCAGATGCGGTGTTGCCATCAGAGATCTATCTTGAGTCAGCAAGGAGGGCACATTTCAACACAGAAGATCAGGTAGAGGCAAGGGAGCTCAACTCCAATCTGTTAGAAGAAAGGCGCAATACAATATTAGCCTATGTGTGGAGGTATCAAGAATCCCTGAAGAAGTACTACAACAAGAGCGTGGTATAGAGAGAGCTTAACATCGAGGACTTAGTGCTGAAGAAGGACATCCACACCAAAGACAAGCACAATTTTTTATCGCCCTGGGAAGGCCCATTCATCATAGTAGATATAATAGCACCAGGGGCTTACGTACTAGTAGAGGTTGATGGTGGCATGCTCCCTAATACACAGAATGCCGATCAATTGCGCAAATATTATGCTTGATGTATTCATCTGATTAATAAAGATACAATGTTTCTCATCTTATATCTGACAGCATATTATATCATCTTCCAGTTCATTGACTGAAGGGGCTTATCCGCCCAATAACCACAATGATAAGTCTCGAGAG